>KN767777.1:0-11767 GCA_000816745.1 Ancylostoma duodenale | reverse complement strand
ATAATTTGATTGGAAAACAACGCGAAAAGTGAAAAACTGAAAATGCGGTGTCTGTGAATTCTCAAATATTTCCTGCCTTCTAAGTGGATTTGCTCTTCAAGTCCATTGTCAGATTTGGCTGTTATCCGACATATAGGGAGAACTATAGTTTTGGAAAAAATAACCAACAAAACTTTTGCACCTACCTAATGGTAGATAAAATTAGGGTATGCCCTCAGCACTCTTCCAAAATGAGAACGTTGAATTGACATATATACGCAAGTAATGAGGAGTTGCCTATATCGGATGTCATGTTATTAGCAAAAAGTTTTGAGAGTTTCTTGCGTTTTATTTCAAAAACAAGTTCCACCAGCAAGAACTCAGTTGAAAGTATAACTATGACTACTATCATAGAAACACGCCACATTTCACAATGTAACTATGAATACTATTGCGGAAACACTGCCTGTTTGTGCATATTGAAAAAGCCATGCTTGTAGAGTAAGCGAAACTTCTTGTCAAAAAAAAAACTTTCGCATGTGCACCTCAAGGTCGCCCTCCTTGTTCAAGATTTTTGCCTCCAAATCTGGTCCTTCAAGAAGACGACTAAGTGGTGGTCGGATATGGCTAGGTATGGAGAATAAAGTGGACGAGGAATTACAGTTCACTGCAGTGCGCGCGATTTCTCCCGGAAAACCGTTGCAAAATGGGCCTGAAGTTGTGGTGCGATTAGTAAACTTTGTCCACCTTGCCACGAATTGCCAGCGCTAGCCGTTCCAGGTGCTGACTGTGCAAGTTTGCTGCAACTTTCGTACCATTTGGAAGCATTTAGTTCTTTTCTGCAGTACCACCGAATAGAATGTGTATCAAGAGTATAAGGGCACCCCAATTTCTTCTCATAACGTCTGGTATTTAGCCCACTCGATTCAGACTCGAGACCAGGAAACGTCCAGACAACTAGTTTCAGTGAATAAGATGAATTCATAGAAAATTCATAATCTTCTCCAAGGAGCAAAGTCAGGATATCTCTGTGTCAGAAGTAAAGCGACATTTGCTGTTAAAACAGCTGTCGATAACGCTTTGTGCACTGCTTCAATATTGCAGCACAAATTCTATAGTATGGCACGGATTGAATTCCAGAGAAAAAAAAACAAAGAAAACATTCTGAAGAGCTCGTGTCTGCGTTTCTCCATAGCAGAAACCGCTAAGTCAGACCTCTACAGTGGGATCGGTGGTGACCTGTAGGTTAAGGGCAGTGTTTCACCTCGTTTCGCATGGTAGAGATTTGAATAGTAGTTCATTGATATCCTCGCCAAGCATATTTCAAAAATGTATGTAATACACCAACGATCATCAAAGTGACGAAAACCGCTTACCGCCCCGAACTCCCTGCATAACGAAACTTAGGCATTCCACTGTAGTGTGTCTTGTTGTACCAGCTCCTGGTATTCCATGCCTGTGTCAGACTACGTCCAAGATTTTTTGCTGGTGCAGGTAGCCCTTCCCTATAGCTGGCTTGCACCATAGAAACCGCTGCCAGAAGAACGACTCGGACACGAGTGCGAGATGAAGCTGTTTTGCCTAGTGCTGCAGCTCCTGTCCTGACATCCTGTCTCAAGTATACCTTACATGAACACTCATTTTATTTTGAATTGAATCCTACTATAGAGCATGTTCCTGTCGTCACAGCCGAAACGGCAGCAAGGAGATTCTCCAGGAAGGATCTTCCATGAGTATGTTCCGCGGCACGCTTTGCTTCTCCTATTTTTGACGCCAACTTTTCTTAAAGAGCAATGTGTGCAATGGTAACGCTTTCTACTGCCGTTAGCTGAACTCGTCGAGAGAACAATTCGGCACAACAACGTTGGCACAGCATGAAAAGCTGCATGAGCATGATATTCTGCACAGGAACGAAACTGTTCAAGAGAGAAGCATCCGTTTCCTGAAGGTCTACGCTATCATCCAGCGTGTCGTCGTTGGAACCAGGCCATGTTTCTCGGCGAGAAATGTGGAAACAACTGAAATTCCTCTCTGATTGATTTGATTAAAGTAATTGGGTTGGTTGGTTTGATTACTTGAAATCTTATGGGAGATGAAAAAGAAAGTGAACCTTCCTGTTCTACCTCCATTTCCACAACATATGCTGGAGCAGGTGCTCTCGCTCTTTGCTTACTTTACGATGTTCTTCGCAATTTTCCTGAGCCATCTACAACGAATGCACTGCGATAATCAAGTAAGGCATGAGAGGAGTCTACCTCCCTATCAACTTCCTGCTTGAGATCATCACTTCGGCGTCGGCGTACAGCTTCAATGAAGTGGTGGTAGCAAATCCTCAGTCTTTTGGAAGCGTGGAGGTTGCACGAGCTTTTCAACAACCTCGGCTTTGAAGCTACAACTGGCAAGAAAAGCCGCGAGCCGCGATGAGGGCAACCTTCTGGGCCTGCAGTAATTCCCTCCCGAAGTTGGTCACTCGCGGTGGCACCTTAGTGCGAGAAAATTTTAAGCCTGAAAGACATAAAGTCATCTCAATCAAAAAGAATAGCTGGTGTTTAGAACTATATCTGACATGGGTCATCTTTGTGATTTACTCAACCCCGGTACGCAGTGTTCAGATCTCTCAATCCCAAACATCTATGCACAAATAGTGAGCTGCCTTCAGGGTCGCGATCTCATTAGGCGCCAGCTAGGTGTGAACATAGGTTGGCAATCTAGGTGGTAGCAAGTGAGAGTGTGCATGTAAGGCGAGAGGCCTTTCCGTCGGCAGGTCGCCTTCTGAGCTTTTGACACTATTTTTCTCATCTTCTCAGTTTTTTTTTTTCAGAATGTCTCGAATATACATCTTTCGTTTCCGTTAGTTCGTGTATGTTGCTGCTGCTCTGCTAGTTTCTGTGTTAGTAGTCCTTTAAACGTGGATTTTTGAAGACTGGTTCTATCCTGCTTCTTTTTTAATTTGTTTCATTTATTGACACGCGCGTCTTGGTCATTTTGCCTGAAAGACGGCACAAGGCAAGTATTAACCATGTGAAAAGTCTTCAGAGAACAGAATAAACCTTAAAAATAGATGGTTAGAATCACAAAAACGTCAGTGAATGAGCTAAACAAGAACTGAATACATGAAACAACGAGAACAAACATTTATGATGACAACACTCTAGATGGAAAAAAATTAAAAAAAAAAACAGGAAGAAAACAGCGTTGACATCTGATCTGGTTCGAAACCCGGTGGTCAAGAATCGACGAAGATGAACGAAACGCTGCCTGCAGGTCACGCTGCATAGAATTTCGCGTAAATCTACGACAATCGTTTTACAGGGCATTCAACCCGGAGTAAACATCGCGTTGGAGACACGCGCGCGAGCTGATCCATTCCATAGATCAAATTCTCGAACGAAAGGCTACGTCCGAACCGATAAAAACCACTCGCACGTAGCCTTTAGATTGAGAATTTGATCTATGGAATGGATCAGCTCGCGAGCGTTTCTCCAACGCGATGTGTACTCCGGGGTGAATGCCCTGTAATATATTGTATCATCACTGGGAAATCAGGAGCTATGTTGCTAAAGAGCCAAAATCAATCTGAAAGCCAATCTGAAAGCTCAAGGGTCGAAACTAGATAGGAAATTTGATTAAACAACATGAACGGTACTATGAGCAACTAAGAGCAATATGCTGCTCACAATCAAATATCCTGGCTAGAATAACGCTTCCAGGGTCTATTTCTTTATTTTAGGATCTCGGTCAATGCCACATAAACTGCTGCAGAAAGAGCCGACCAAAACTCATCATAGTCCATCGATGTTGACGTGAAGGTTCCGTCTCACCCAGCGTGTCGCCGTGTGCGAGTGCTCTCGTCACTTGTTTGTGATCGTGGTGGAGTTGGGTTCGATACTCTATAGTTCATGTGTTTAACAAAGAATTTATTCGGGAAATAATCTTGTTCGTGGCAAATAATGAGGAATGGAAGTTTAGAAACATACACAAAACAAACTCATTCGCGATGAACAGACATTCATATGAGTGCATTTCGCTTTCAAACCATAGACACAAGCAACAAGAAGGAAGAAAATCCCTCCCCTAGGCTCATCAGTAGGGCAGGGAAGAGTTGAAAAAAAAACAATTATTCACGTTCTCACTGAGAACGAGAAAGACAGAACCTGTAGTTAACAATCAAAAAACGATAACAACGATCTTTAACTGAAAACGAGAAGGACAAAACCTGTAGGGAACAATCAAAAACGATAATAACGACCAACACTCATGAGGATAAAAAATGAAGAAACCTCACCCCTTTCGAGAAGAGATGATTAGACAGGGGCAGCTGCAGCGAAGGAATGAATCTAAGACATAAGAGAAATAATTCAAGAAGCAAGAAGCACAAAGAGAGCTGTGAATAAACATAGCTTGGCTTAAAAAAGACAATGAAGCACGATAAAAACAAGGACAGAAACAATCAAAAAACCATTTGTTAGCGTAGTACTTTGCATGAGAAGAAAAAAAAAGAAATCTCACCTCTTCAAAGAACAGATGATGCTGCAAGGGCAACTGTTACGACGGAATCGTCCAAAAATGAACAATCCGAAAAGCACGAAACACAAAGAGAGCTATGAATGAATACAGCTACGTTGAAGAAAATGTAGTGAAACAACGAAAAATAGGAACGAAATAGTCCAACACCGGCTCACTGATGTAATACATAATACAGAAAGAGAAATGAATGAAAACTCACACACCTGGACTACAGATGAAGCTACGGAAGCAGCAAAGCGGCGAAACTCCACCTAAAACTGGAGGTTTAAGCAAAATTTAAACTCGCAAGAAGCCATGATGATCAAATACGGCTGCCAAGAGCAATTAAACCAGTTACCAAGAAATAACCAAAACAGCGGTCTCAAAACCTCTTCCATAACGTAACATATGAATGATATTGTACCAAAACAAAATGAATACTCGCACTCGCGGAAGAAAGGGAAAAACGATGAGAGCAGCAACAGCGGCTTAAACTCATCCTGAAACACCCGTTTCTGAATCCACAACCGGTCTCCATGGATCAACGCCACTGCGGCGCAAACTTTTGATGAGGGCAGCGGAACGCGTGGCCGGGACGCGATGTCACTTCCAAGAGATTAAATTTCTTGGTTTGCAGGAACTGCGCTAGGGTGCCAATGCTTCGTATTCCGTAATAAGACCGGTTTTTCCTAGAGCAATATCTCGGATGGAGGACGGTTTCATGGTGTTTTCCGAATAAAATAGCTGCTAAAGACACTTAGAAGATCTCCTATGAATGCTTTTTTCGTTCTCTTCTCCTCTTATTATTCCTTTTGGTCTTCGCTTCCCCATGACTCCCCTGTTATTGTGTTTTGCCTTCCTTTTTTTCTCTGCTCATGTATCTTTTTCAGGTTCCTTTCTCTTCTACTCTTCTTCTACTCACTTTATTTTCTTCTCACTCTGTTTTTCGCCTTTTCCTTTGGAAGATACCACTTCGTTCTTGGTTCTGCTATCATCCGTCATCCTTTGTTTTGCCGTCATCCATGCACTTACCTTTCTTTGACTAGTTTATCTTTGTCCTTCGTTTCTACACTGCTTGCTTTTTTTGTTTCTCCTTCCTATTTTTTCAATTTTTTCCATTTCCCTTTTTTATTGTTTGGATGTTCTTCCTTTCTCAACTTCATTCTCCCTGTACCTTTCAGTTTGGAGTAGGGGATTAATCATAGGAATGCAATTGTAATGTGTAGTGTTGCATTTGAACCTAACTCTCGAACGTGCTATTGTGCCCGAATTACCTGTCAGATTTGCTGAAACTTTCGAAGTCAACATGAAGAGTGCCCCGTTCACGTTGATATGACCTAATGGAAAGTGTGTTAGATAGAGCTGTTACAGACGACGAAAGTCTCAGCAAAAAACAGTTCATTCCTCCAGAACTGAGTTTGTTTGAGAGGGCGATATTGTCGTACTTGAATTAGTGACATGACATCACTCGATATTTTCAAATAGAATATAGAATACAGAACATGCATACACAAGATATGAGCGATTCGTCAGCGTACAAAAAAGTATCCCTATTGTTCGAAAAAAGCTCTTTCTTGTGGAAGGAAGCAAAAGATGCACATTAGTGTTGGAAACAATGATTGCGTGCAAGTGTTTATATAGTCTTCATAGATTCTTCTCATAATATGATGTTCTCACAGGCAAACAGGACTTTTGTGGGTTTCAACAGTTGCAGAAATAGATTCAATATCTCAAATACTACGGAACTTTGACATTGGCCACGAGAAGATCGAAGGAAAAGAGGTATCAAGCTCTTCTTGCAGTATTTCTTAACATCTCATGCTTTCGAAAACAATAATATAATGCTCTCATTTGCCAGTCGTTCACAGTTTAAAAAATCTCTGAAGCTTCGTCGATAGAGTCTCATATGACAACATTTTTGTATATATTAAAAGCACCACAGTGTTGATGCCATACGCGTTGAGCGAGGGAATTTTACGATCTTGAGTAGTTGGAAAAACGCAGGTTGCTGGTCGTTTTCCCCAGTTCACCTTCAACGACACCAAATGGGCTGCACTGGTCGATGCTAAAGGAGGTGTTCTTTACGCGGATAAATGGCTGCGAACTTTCCAGGTATGATTTCAAATCTATCACAATCTAATTGACAGCAGAAGCTTTTCTGTGTGTAGTAGTGCATACTTTTTTATTTCATGTGTTTCAAATAGAAATTTTGACGGGTCAGGCAATCGGGACCAAATTTTGTTCAGCGAATATATCATAAGCGCAGTCATTCCGAAACTCCATAGTTTTTTTCTGCGAATTTTACCACCTGAACATTGGGACGTCTCTGATATGGTTTTCATTATTCGCGATGAGGTCCTAACATGAGGGTGGTATCAGTAGGATGTACGGATGGTGCAGATAATGAGAGTGCCGCACTTTTATGCAATGTGGTGATCGGTTTGCTATCAATATGCAATGTGGTGATTGGTTTGCTATCAACTACTTTGTCGAAATTCTACGGTCAGATTATCACATTGTATTAGGTTGGTGTGAAGAAAAAGCGCTTTTTTGTGTTGACTTTACATTTTCCTGCAACTTTGATGAACGATAACTTCGGCAAGCGCGATTTTTCCTAGCAAATAACAGCAATATGTTAATGAAGTTTTTCTTTCCAAAAAGTCGCAAAAGAATACATCAGAGTTTAACAGATAGCGAGTGAACGTCAATGGTATATGGCAATCAAACTGCCACATTGCGGCGAACTGTGCTGATACGTGTGTAGTGTTCGTGGGAGTTCCCAATACTCCACAATTCATTCATATTTCAGCATGTTTCCAGAGTTGGAACCCCACGATTAGATCAAATTTTATTACGCTAGCTTTCGATCAAGCTTACAACATGGAATACATTCATTTATCTATTTATTTGGTGCACTGAAAATAAGGAAAACAAATTCAGTGCTCCATAAAACAGCGTTAGTAATACAACTTTTTTGGCGAACTAATAAGGATCACCATTGTTAGCCACCTTCGCAGATAATTTGGTGAATAACCCATAAGTTGGAGGCGAATAACAATCACGTTTAGATGGCAGACCGGGCCATTAATTATTAATGGTAAAATGAGGTGATTCAATCCGCACCAGTTGACCACGTGCCCAGCAGCTCTTGGGCTACTGAAGTGTGCCGGAACTTCGGGACGCAGGTATAGCAACTGACCCGTGCGGAACCGGCATACCGGATATTTGAGTTCTCGGGTGATAGAAAGTTAACGGGGCCATGGTCTGAAGCGATATAACAAAGATTGCGTAAGCTATCCAAAAAAACTGTGGTCCAGAAGTTGAAGATAGTTTCTAACAAGAATATGTGCGCAAAGGTGCCTACGGTGATGGGTTAGTAACCAGACCTTGTGAGTAAAACAAACAAAACGAAACAACGAAAAAAAACCGAAAATAAGTTAGTGATGAGCCATGCATATGGTGAGATTCAAAGGTGGTGGTGGATGAAATCCAAAGGGTAATCGACTTTGGCCCGTAGCAGGGATCTAGAGTGGAAAATAAAAGCATCTAGTAGGAGATTTGAAGAAATTGAGAAAGATCAAGATTTTTAAACTTACTTCTGAATACTATCCTGCTATTCTCAGACTGGATAAGCTCAATTGGAATCTTGGTAAGCAGCCTAACACCACGATAAAATAAAGAATTAAAGAATAGTACGTAGTTTTTCTTTTTGGTTTGTTTATAGCAAAGACTAAAACTGCGACTCCTTCCGTTGTAGGGACGGGAGATCCAGTATTTTGGCTCTGAGATTGATTTCATTTTTTAATACCTGAAAACAGAAAATAATGTAATTTACTGGCTGTCTACGTTCAAGACTATCCAAATGAAAATATCTCAAGCGTTCCGCATAGCATGGGACGTTATTATGATTGATCCGAGGAGAGAGTCTAAAATACAGTAATCATGTGGATGTCTGTTGCACCTTTTCTAGCTTAAGGATTTGTTTTTTTTTTTCAGGGGTAGATTCCAAATTGGAGAGCAGCATTCAACTTGTGGAATGATGTACGTTTTATAAAGCTGCAGTAATAGTTTTGAGTCATTATTGTGCACCTTACGAAAAATAAGGAATAGGGATCTCATCGCTGTACTTGAAACCTTGTCAACTTGCCCAAGAAACTTAAGACAATCGTCGATATTTTTTCCCAGATCCCTTACTAATGTATAAGTCTGCAAGGTTCTTACCTCTATTGTGTATTCACCGGGAACTCCATCTCCAAGATGTAATATCGAGCATTTGTCAATATTCACGGCTAAATCCAACAATTTCGCCCAAACATTCATCTTGAGTGGGGAGTTTCGAATTTCGCTTTAAATATCGCACCGGTTTGAGTTATTATAGGCTGCATAGATCTTGATATCATCTGCGTATAGTTTTATTTTTACATGAGGAGATGATCTCATAACATTTGGTTGATCTATAGTATAGATCAAAAACAAGAGTGGGAAAGAGCACCCCCTTGCGAGACTCCTCTGGAGCATGAGTACAACTGTTAGCTGGCGGTAACTCAGGTAGGATTCAGACCAGGTGAGAAGTTGGTCTGAGATTCCTAGTAATTTTAATCTGCACAACAGCTTCACATGGTTGATTCGATCTAAAGCTTTCGATAGATCAACGTATATGTATAACATCGATTGACATCAATGCATTCAAGGCAATTTTCCAATCAAATAAACAATCGACGAGGTATGTTAATGTTGCCGAACCAGAGAGAAATCTATGTCGTTCTTCTGGAATAACATGAAATCGGTTAAACCACGACTGAAGTTCCTCTCTTAAAATCTTCGCCATAATTTTAGTTGCCATGGGAATTATGCTTATGGGGCAAAGATTATATCCCTGTAATTCCAGCGACCAGCGCAAAACGCTTGCTGAGATGTTGCTTCTTCTGAACAATGCAGTCAGTGGCTGATGATCGGTCATAACTACGGTCCACAACCCATAAATGAACATGCGGAACCTCCCATCTGCGTGCACTCCCGCCAGTGCCTCCAGATCTGTCACGTGATATCGTCGCTCTGCTTAACTCAACCCTTCCGAGGCAAAGAAGATGGGATGAAGTAGGTGATCCTCGCCCTCTTGTGACAAGACCGCTCCTAGTCCGTATGTCGACGAGTCTGTGCATATCACAAAAGGTCTGCTACTGTTACGCGCACTCTGGACGTCCGGCTAGGACAGAACCGGTGCCGAACAAATCATTTCCTTCATCTTAGCCATAGCGTCGTCCTGCTCCTTCTCCCAGTAGCACTTCGATTTGGGAGATGTTAGCCGAAACAGGAGCAGCGTGCCTATAGAATCCTAAGCAGAACATTCTATAGAACCAGGCCATTCCGAGGAACGCACGAAGCTCGTTCGCATTTCTTGGCACCGGATACTCCTTGATTGCCCTAATTTTCTCGGGATCCATGTGTACCCCCTCTCCATCAACTACATGTCTCAGAAACGACACCTTCTCTCGCAACATAATGCATTTTTGGCCTTTCAGCCGCAGACCTGCTTTTCGTATCCGAGAAAACACCTCCTTCAGCAACTCCAAATGCCGCTCCTTGGCCTTCGTACGTACCGTACACGTATATCTCCGTACATACTATACGCAATGACATCAATAAAGTCTTACCAGAACAGTAAGATTGAGTGCGGAGAAGCGGCGACGGAAACGTGGATGAGGTTTTGAAGCAAGAAAACTCCTTGAAAACGCGGAAACCGAAGGGAAAGCCACTAAGGCTCAACTCGCTAGACGCTGCCACTAAGGCTCAAGAAAAGAAAGTGCCACACAGGCGGAATAGAATCTAGAGAACTCAAAAGAGAACCCCTGCTCATCCGGTCTTGCCAGAATTTACAGCAGAACACTTCCCGCGCCCGATCCTTCCCCGCCTTACTGCGGTCTCCTCTTCAGCGGCGTCCGAAATCCTTGATCTTGGGGGTTATCCTTCGACATATTGGAGAAATTAAGGAAGTTTTGAGAAACACTATTCAGTGGTAGCAAGTTTCTTCAGTCAACTTGCAGGTTGAAGTCTCCTAGTAGGACAGGGTTAGATCTAGTAGAACATATATCGGTGCACAACTCAATCAATTTCTCATCTTCATGAATGATGCTTTTGGGAGGGCGATAAATGCATACAAAAGTAAGTTGAGAAATTTGGCCAATACAGTGAAGATCAACTAACAAAACGTCAGCAGGAAGCATAACTCCCAGTTCGACTTTCCGGGTAGAGTAGAGGAATTTGACAGGACAGCAAGCCCTCCACCTTCTCTTTTGACCGGTGCACTCTAAAAACTGTGTACGGAGAGTTTCCAGTTATTTCACTATCTAGGATATTAGTAGTCAACCAAGTCTCTGTGATGATAACGACATCAGGCTTATGTTTATCCGGAAATAGTTGTAGTTGGCCAAGTTTTTTAGTTAGGCTTCGTGCATTGAATAAAAAATATCTGATTCGAGGCTCCTCCATCAAACCATGCTGAATTAGAAGTTTCTCACGTTATTCGAAATGGGTAGCTCAGAGCTACGTCTTACCTCTCCTTTGCAAACTACCCACTCGTTGGTCTGTGATCCTGTATTCCGCTCCTTTGCGATTTGCTTTAATTCGTAATCCTTCTTTTTTCTTCGGTGGTCATGCTTCCTCTGATAAATACGTTGGAGAAATTTGACGACCGCAAGGATTTAGCTTGCGATAAAGCCATTCTCCAGTGAGCACTTGCTGGCAGCACCACCTTTACGAGCCTGGGACGACCAGGAGCAGGTCTCCCTATCCGGTAAACTTCGATTGGCCTGCACTCAACATTGGCTGCATCTAAAAGATCTAGCTGTCGCTCAGATGGGCGCAGGTTAGGACCAGCCTCAGCTAAGCCACTTACTACTATGGTCCTTGCTCTTTTTTCTTATTCTACGTCCACAGGTACTTCTGTCGGGAGCTTCCCAGAGAAGAGTAGCAGCATATTCCTGACTTTTTGATCCTCGATCTCCCCTAAGATGGCATTGATGAGGTCAACAGCAGAGAGCTTGCCGTACTCATCCACTATCTCCTTAGTAATAGTGAAAGATGACGAAGATTGTGGCTGAGCATATCCAGCTTCCTCTACAGGAGTTACAGACGGTTTCGATAAATGCTGTGAACGGCGCACCATTTTGACCTACGCAACTCACTAAATTGAAACACTGCAAAATCCGTGAAGAACTGTTCTAGGAGTGGAAAAAACCTGAACAGAAGACGAGTTCAGAGAAGAGAGTTCGGTTTCAGACTC
>KN767760.1:0-15907 GCA_000816745.1 Ancylostoma duodenale | reverse complement strand
CAATTTGTGACTTCCAAGAACTTTTAACTGCAGAATGGAGCGAAATTTTGGATAGGGCCCGTATTCCATACTTGCCATCTCGTTGCTAATTTGTAGGGTAGGTAACCAGCGAAGTATGACCCGGATTTGAGTTCCGACTTGTTTGTGTCCACAGCGTCGCCGCCTGTCTCTGATTTCCTGCTATTGTCCTGTTCTGAAACTGCCCTTCATCAAAACCCGGAACGTGTGCTTAGTACATATCGAACGTCAATGAGGAAGAAAGCAGGGCGGCGGCGGTCATGTGCTTTTCACTGGATGTGTGGCGCACGTGGCCGAATGTGCGCTGAAAATTTCCGGAAAACACATTTATCCAGAAAGTTCCTCATCCAATACATGGGTGCTGCCGCTGGGAGTCTTCATCGCAGTGCCTATATCCTGAATTTACTATACTATGGACTTTTTTATTATACAGTGCTGGCTAATTCCTCACTACACAACCCGCATTTGAAAGTATGTGCCTTGATCGGCTTATGTTTTTCTCTGGATTCCATTGTCTGTTTTGGTGAAATATGATTTTTTCACGGTGGGGTAGCCACCACCAAACTAATCGACAGAACTTCGATCAGATCCTTTTTTCGTGCATATTGCCTGGGATTCCTGGCTAGTACCGATTTAATTCGGGCGCTAATATGTTTTGCGGCTCTCACTTGCACATTTCCACATTTGTACCGTATGAAATCGCTTCGAAAGTACTCATTCGCCCTCGGATCATCGCAAATCGTCAGAATAACCTTCTCTATTTGCAGATATGAAGACACTTCTAATCACATTCACCTCCTTAATAATCGGCTGCTACAGTGACGTCATCCGAACTGTGTACTGCAAGAATCAATGCACGGACTATCTTGGGATTCCAGAAAACTCTATGCCACTCTGTGCTCCCGAACATTTGAAGATGAAAGAATGCGGAACTGGTTCGTTTCGTTCCTTTGCATGCCTTTGGTTGAGATGTGTGACTTTTGTTACAAATGATTACTTTAGTAATTACTTGTGACTGGGCGGAAGCCGAACGTGACAAAGTGCGACCAGTGGCCAATTCCACATCGGACATGGTGTGCTGTTACAGAACTACAATTGTGAGTTTCTAAAAAAATATTAAAGATAGAAGTGGGGAAGGGGAAAGAGAATGAGTGAAAAAGGAGAGGAAAGTAAAGACAAGAGTAATCCATGAATAAGGCAATCACGAATGTTCCAGAAAGAAAAAGGCGATTGCGGTGAAGCGGCTGCACCTTCCGTTTCACATTCGGATCTGGTCCAGGAGCCTATAGTGAGTACATCCCCATTTTTCTCCCTCTTTTTCCTTTTTTTTCCTTCATCTTCATCTGCCCAACCAGCATTTCCAGCCGTTTGCCGATGCCTGTACGATCCAGTTCATACCATGGCTGTTATGCATCGTTTTATTGATCGTCGTAACACTTCAGGTTGGTTTTCTGAAATGTTTGGTGAATTAGACAGTGAGAGCGTGATGATCGAAGGTTACCCGGGCGAAAAATGGTGGGCGAGAACTGGTCCCCAGCTCCTTCAGTGGGCTTGACCCGGCGCTGCGCTGTTCTTGCCTCTTTTCGTCTCCTTCTTCACTAACAATTTTTTTTGTAACTAGTCTCAAGCGAAAATGTTGTCTGAACAAAAAGAACCGTGAGCGAGAACTGGTCCCCGACACAAGTACCAAGAGATATCGTTGGTCTCCGCTCTCCTCCCCACCTTTATCCTTGTTGTTTACCTTTACTCAGTAGGTCCATAATTCAGCCACACCTATTTTGTAAGCTAACTCAAGAAAAAATGTAAATTAAGGTCAAAACAATTTAAACTAGCCCAGGACTTCCAAAACATGCTCAGCGCAGCATTCTTCCTCTCTAAAACTCATCATTCAGGCAGTTTACATCGTGAAATTGAGCATTTCTGGACCGTCTCGTCAAAAAGTCACGCAATCCGACGAGCCGAACTTCCCACAAGCGGTCATCTCACAACCGCTCATCGACACTCGACTGCTCGGAACCACCATTCCTCCATCCGAGTAGTCCCAACCTCGGACGAGTTGTCTAGGTATCGTTTCGGGTTGAGTAAAACAAATTCTTACCGTGTTCATACTACTTAATAGTTGAGTGATGAAGAAATTGACCAGGAAAACCCTGACCTAACGAACGAACTAGTCAATAGATATGTAATTTTAATAATAACTGAAAGGGGCGGGTTTATCGTTCCTATCCCTTATTTTGGCTCACTTGCAGCCACTCAGTTGTTTAACCTAGTGTTAATGTGTATTGATTGATTTTGTCGATGATGCTCAACTCCATATTGGGTTTATTTCCATTGTTTTTGCTTGTATTTACGAATTGCTATTGTATTGTGCGTACATTGCCGTGTACGGGTGAATTTCATTGAATTTATACGTGATCTCCAGCTTTCCCAACGAATAAATTTGTCCTAAAAGGAATTCATTTGTTTTCTTGCTTGCCTACTTGTTTGTTTACTTAGAAGACTTACTTATTCTGGGGTGAGAGCTCTGAATTTTGGACGGAAGACCTACTACTCGAGAAGAAAAACTTCCTTAGTCTGGCTATTTATTAGACCTGTCAAACATAACAAATGTTTGAAAGGAATTGATAGAGATACATGAAATTGTAGCAGCTGTACAGCGTGACCCAAAAGTCCGGCCGATTTTCAAGTCCTGCAAAAACTCTACGTAAGGGTAACCAAGCTGCAGCAGCGGTTTACCAAAGGAATAGATGACGAGAAAGTGTCATTGACATCTCAGAAGTCCCGCTCTTCCTTGTGTTGTAGACAAAAAAACGCGCCACATGCGAGTTGCTCGTGAACATCGGCACCTCGTCATGATTTTCTGCCGAGTTTTCTTCAGGGAATCCTCCGAGCTAAACCCTAGGTATAGATAGCAGTCTAACATTGGCATTCGGAATCCCCTACTCTAGCTTAGGGAGTTGAATTTAGACTACTAGGAGGTTAACGATTTCGACAATGGGGTGGACCCGCAAAGCATCTTTCTCAAACAATTTTGAAATGTGCACTTAATATCCCTCCTACATGAACATCCATCTTTGGATACCGTCGTGAATTTGCATCTGTGGAAGTCCTCGATCCCCCACAATCTTCAGAGCCTATAAGGGTGTGGATTATGGACGCACGTTTTTGCGCAGAACAGTTTGTTCTGAAAAAAAACGACAGCAGAACACCCCAATCAAACTTGTGTGTACAGTTGCTTTCAGCTGCCCTTTCTCATCCTCCATGCAGGAAATGAGAGTTCCTTCTTTATGTTTTGTTCTCTACATCGCAACGCAACGAATGATATCGTGCTAATCTGCGGAGAGTTCAGCGGTTTGCTCAATCTCCTCATACATGTGTTGCTTCAACTTTGACGTCACATGCTTGGATCTTCTCGTTTGGGCTCTTCTGCGTCGTCAACAGAGACGGCAGAGATATAGGCGACCCGCTGAAGAGGTGGGCATACGACCCACGCTGGCCCACTGCGTATTGGGCCGGAGTCTTCCTTCCGTACTGCTAGTGTTTCTTAGAAGCGGTATGGAGAATGATCGACCACTCATCGGCACAGCACATTGAAGCTGAGGTTCGGTTCCTTCTTGGTGAAGTCAATTTCTTGTCCTAGAACATATGCTGCACCCTGTATGTATTATAAATGTTATCCGCCTTGACGCTGCTGAGATCTGCCGTACGCTTAAGAAGCACCTACATCGGATAGAATCACGTCAGGTCTACATTCATATAAGCCCCATCAAAAAATTTCATAATATTTCTATACAGGAGGCTATGCCTACGTTCATTAACAATGCCCCCACAATGCACTATGAGGACAACCGAAAAAAAAATTAGGCAGTTTTTGCTCAGCTACAACAAGATTTGTAAATCCACCTGTTCGTTGAGGTTCTGATGAGATTCGGTAATAATGCGCCGCGTACAATACCTAGTTGGGGGCACTGCAATAACACAGCCAGTTTGAAAAAAAAATATTAGTACAAATTTGTTGTTCATGTCTATGTATTCTCACCTCGAAAGGCAGCTCAACAGCATCCAGAAGCATTATTTATATAAAATAGGATGAGCCACAACTCCATTTTCTTCTCGCAGTAGCAATTGGTATCAAATTCAGATCTAACTTATTACATGGATATAACATGCGAATCATCCAACAAACACAAAGCACCCATAAAACATCCGCGAAAACTCGGATACCAAAATGAAAAAGCCAAGCCGTTGACTGATTTATTAAATTAGGCTAGGTATAACCGAAGGTTAATAAAAAACAAAAGTGAACAACGAACAATTCCTAGAAAAAAAAACTTGGTTTTCGAAACCCTGGAATGTTCTCTTATCTTACAATCTCGTTAGATACATCATCTTACATTAAATTACATCATCTTGTTAGATATCTGCCAACAATTGTTCTGAACTGTAGAATATTACTGGGAAATCTATGGTTTTGAAAGCTTTTGGAACTCCGAACCCGCTCTTTTAGCAAAATAGTTGAACCTTAAGGAGTGACTCGTCCTGATCACTCCCAACTTGTTCAAATCCCCTCTAGTTCTGGAGTGACTTGAAGAGAAAAACGTATCTGCTTTTAAGCCCACATCATTATTGAGAATTTTCCAAACCATCACCAAGTCATTTCGTTTTCTCCTAGCTGCTACTGTATCCATACCGAACTGCCTGTTCCTGGAATTACTGCAGGGTATAGCATTATATCATAGTTGTATCCTCCCATTCGTGTAAAGAGTTTTCTCGTAAAACTACTATGCACTTTTTAAATCACACTCTTCAGCTTCATCTTATACGAAAAGAATACAGTCGTACCATATTCTAATTTGGGCGGACATAAGTTTTGTATCCACAGAGTGGTACAGAGTGACACAAATTTATGGAACGAATTTTTCGTGCTGGTTTCTGCGCATTAATCAAATGTCAACAACTTTATTTGTGCATACTAGGAGACTATATATCGTTACAATTGGTCTTGCTCACAACGACCGCCACTCGCTTTGACGCACTTCTTTAATCGCCTTGGAAAATCGTCCACTGCTCTGGCGATGATGTTCACGGGAAGATCATTCCAGGCTTTCGCCAAATCCCTTTTCAGCGCTTCAACTATCGAGTGGGGCCTCGCACAGCCAAATGACTCTCGTATTCCCTAGATAGAATACTCTAATGGATTCAAATCAGGTGAATTTGGTGGCCAGTGGCCAGGTCGTTGAGGACTTATGTCCACCGAGATGATGTCCGGAAAGTTTCTTGCAACCCATTCCTGCGTTTCTTCGGACCTATGAGATAGGGCGTATTCCTTTGGAAGATCCAAAGATCCACATCTCTTCTTCATAAAGCCGTCAGGTCCAATGCAAAACGTTGTTTCCCATGGTCGTGCGATACTGGGATTCTTGGACCTTGACTCTTTCGGTCACGAATATGAGTCGGGTCTCACCAGTGTGCTATTCCTGCCCAGGCCATCACTTGCCTAGGTTTTTGTCTCCTAGTTGTATCATTCTCTTCTCTAATGGTGGCTTCTTCTTCGGCCAAATCCGGTCATTCTGATTATTGCGAGCTTGTTCGACATCGAACCATTTTCATCCGAAAGCAGGATCTTTCGATGCCGTCCAGCTGCAAGACGTCTCTTCGGCCTCTTCAACCATTCCAACCGTTTGGCTTTTCTTTTTGATCAATAATCAGATAATCTTTCACTTCCTTACACGTGTTCAGTCTAGCCTCTCTGAGAATCGACCATACAGATACCCTCGAAATTCCAATCGCCTTGGCAATTTTCCTCGTGGAATTCTCTTTAGTTCGAGGGATTCTTTCGATCCGACTGAGAACATTTTCAATTAGCTGTGTTATTTGCACTTCTCGGTCGACCTCCTCCGGGACGATCCTCGTTGGTTTCTGTCTCTTTAAGGTGCTTCAGAGCTTTCGAAACGGTCGAATGTGGAATATTCAACAGCCGCTAAATCTCCACCACTTCATTCTCGCTTTCTGCCATGCGGATAATTGGTGATCTCAAGTCTTTTCTAGATCACATCTATAACGTAGACCAATGGCTGCACGAAGATACATATAGTCGAAGTCATTCCAACCGGTTCATTTCACGAGAAAAAACCAAATAAACTTCTGTTCCATAATTTTGTGTCACTACGCACGTTGGGTGGCTCCCCCTTTTAGCTCTCCATGTCCATTCCCACCACGGCTCAGTAATGGGAATGGACATGGAGGACTAAAAGCGAGAATTTTGGAAATTGAAATCATTTCAAAGCAAGTACAGTGTGTATAATTGAAAGGAAATACATAATTAACAAGGATCTTCAGATAATTTGCTCATCCAAAAAGCAAAAGGAACTGTGCTATTAGCCCGTTGCTAAGAAAGTACGAAGAACTCGAATTTTCGAGCCAGTCGGATACTTGCTGTGATGTCCTACAAGGTCTATACGGGCGCTTCTGTTGTTAGCTCGTCTAGACTACTAAAAAGTGCAATTTTTTGGGGGCGCAGCACTAGTTGCGTTAGTTGACAACCATAATCTTTGATGCTTACACGTAGTCGAGCCCGTTACAAATTCTATAACAAAATAAGGCCATTGCAGGGATGGGTTGAATTTACTGAGAATGTGAGAACCGCAACCGTGACGTTACTGCATGACAGCACCAAATACACCTTCATTTATTTATTCATTTTCACTACAAAGTACCAAGGGCACAATGCTACTCTTCAAAACGAAGGTTAAAAAAAGAACAGTGGCAATTGTTTGGGAGGTTCTGTTAAGCATCACTGGGAAGTGTAAGTTCATATATCGTCTGGAATGTAGGTTAATTAAGGCGCTTTTGAGTTCATGTTGAGCACGAGTTAAGTCATCGAAGCTACGGATATGTAACCATCTCTACATGTTGAGGAGCTTCTCGGGTGAACTTACCTTCCTCTATTTCTCCGCCTAACGATAAATGAAGAAATAAAAGGAATTTCCAAGATCTGCTTTCTTTTTTCTTTTTTTTTTACATATTTATTTTCAATAGTTGCATACTTGTTTATTATACGCTTACAGACACTATTCTACTTTTAAAACGTTAAGAGCATTAATGTCGAAACTTCTCATAGGGGAAGGGATGGGGATATTTGACATGCTGAACAGAAAATGTTCCCGCTTTTTCAAATGATAACGACATCTGAAGCGGTTACAAAACGACTGCAGTAGAAATTGTGAAAAATAAAACATATCAAATAGTTTTGTCTCGAAAAATCATAACAAAAAACTCCTCGATATTTCTATAGGCCCACAGTGTGAAGCGGTACTCATTTTTAAAATAAAATCACAAAACCTATCACTATTGAGGAATATTGTCTCCTTTGCTTTAAAATAATGTCATGTTTTATTTTCATCAATTAGTAAGCTGCTTTCATCGCAAAATTTCCTTGGTAAAGGAGTGCTAAAAACTTTGTTTTTCCTATATCATCTGTCCTAGACAACCATTGTCTCACATAAAATGTGAATCAATTAAATTTTAATGGAGCCATGGTTAAACGACCGTTTAATTTGTCGCATGAGCCGTTCTTGCACTCATCGAAAACGCAGTTGGAATGCAAACAAAAATTCTACATTCTTCACACGAAATTCTACACATCAAAGAGCAGAAAAGAAATGTTTGAAAATGTACATACATATGTATGCAAGCAATAGCTTTTACTGAGGAAAAAAATGAAAAGAAAACGAATGGCGCGGAGGGTGTGGAGCATTATTTCTGGAAAGGGGGTGCAGCCAAACTCTACGACTGGTCAGTTCAACCAATGAGCCAATAGCAGGCCTGTCAACACCGCCCACTCAGGGTATAACGCTCTACACCCTGAGATGGAGTATTCATGAGAAGGAGAACCACATGCCATTAAAAATACATATTCTTGTGAAAGGTTGTAGAAACTTTTGTGGACTTTAACACTCGCTAGCTGAAATGACCGCTAGGATTAGGTGCGACATGGAAATTCTCTGTCATTCGCATGGTAACAGGGATGCAATCGGATAAAAGGCATCATTGGTGATGAATTAGTCAGTTAAATGTGCCTAAAGCCGGTTATGAACTCATCGATTGTCAAATCATTTTTGAACTCAAACTAGAACCTTCTAATGTCAACTGGCTGCGGATCTGCTCTTCGGCCTCTTGCCTTTAAATTGTTAAAGGCTCATTTTATAACTATGTAATTCTTCTATTTTTCCTATCTTCTTTTCTCAATAATTCCGCCACTCCTTCAAAAATGGTCTGCTGAGAATCAAATGAAAGTGATATAAATCTAAAGAAAACACCCTTCCTTGAGAACAATTTTTATTGATGCCAGTTATATACAGATATACGCGTAAGCTTCAAGAAGACTATGCCTTGACGTCTTCATTGTGATCCGCAATACGAGTTCAATCAACAACCCAGTAGTAGTGTGTACAAGCAGCATTTGAGGGACGATCGATATGCATGAAATGTTAGATCTGGAAAACAGGGGTTTCTCTGAGGAAGGCATTCGTCTATAGCGCTTGTACCGCAGTATTAAAATAAACTAAGAGGTAAAAGAGTGTGAATTTCAGGTTAATAATTATAAGGGAGAATCTCTGCTTGTGCTAAAAGCTGATTCTTTCCGAACATCATCAAATTGTACTGATTTGTACGGGAAAATTGGAATTTTGGCATTCAAGGATTTCTTCTCACCTTGTGGATCATGGAATCCTTCCGTGAAACACCTTTCCCAAATTGCTGAGGTTGACTAGCGACTAGAATGGGTGAAGTTGATTGAAATGGCGGGTATGGCAGCATATCTTGCTCAGGCAACTGAACAGCTCCCGCTCCAATTTGAGGTTGACTAAGCAATTGAGGTAATTGGGTCATTCCCGTAGCACTCGGACCAAACAAGAGTGATGGCTGACCAGCTAGAAGTTGCTGTGAAGGGAGTACCCCTCCAGGAAATGCTGGTGAGCCCGTGAGTTGTTGTGGACCGGCTCCGACAGCTGTTGGACCAGAGATCAGTGATGGTTGTCCAGAAAGCCCTTGCTGAGGTTGTAGTAGTCCTGGTGACAAATGACCAGGTATACGAGTAGGTTGACCTCCTAGCTGGGGTCCTCCGGCTAGAAATTGCCCAGGTATAGGCGTTGCCTGGCCGATGAGTCCTTGCTGAGGTTGTAGTAGTCCAGCTGGGAATTGACCAGCAGGGCCCTGCTGAAGCTGAGGAACTTGTGCAGTAAGACCTGGAAGCATTTGAGGTGACTGACCTAATCCTGCAGCAATAGGACCGGAAGTCAATGACGGCTGAGTGGCAAGGGATCCCTCAGGCGTCCCTTCAGCAAAACTAGGTTGTCCCAGAAATGGTGGCTGTTGGCCAAGGAGAGATGGAGTGGAAATCAAGGAGGGTTCACCAGCGAGGTTCTGCTGTGGTTGAGGCAATCCTGATGGTCCGACGGGAAAAAGGACGGAGATCGGAGTTACTTGCCCCGCGTGAGATTGGGATAGCCCTGCTGGTCCTGAGGGGATTTGGCCAGGAATTGGAGAAGCCTGACCGGCCAGCCCCTGCTGAGGCCGCTGCGGTCCACCAAGGAGTCCTGGCTGATCCGAAACTAATTGTTGTTCATCTGCGTCTGCAGTAGCTGAACTAGGTATGAGCGTGGGTTGACCAGCGAGCCCCAGGTCGGGTTGGGAAATCCCAGCTGGAAACTGGCCAGAGATCGGCATTTGTTGTACTGCCAGCCCTTGCTCCTGTTGAGAAACACCTGCAATCAGTGCTGGCTCACCATCAAGCATTTGCGGTGACTGACCCAGTCCTGCAGGGTCTGTGATGAATGCTGGCTGTCCAAATTCTCCTGGATATGCCCCTCCTACTGGCAATGGTCCAGAAGTTAGCGAAGGTTGTCGCCCAGTGATCAGAGTAGGGTCAGTCATGAGCAATTCTTGAAGCAGAGGTGATCCAGAATTCAGTGGAATGAATGTCGGTCCTTCGGGATAAGGTGCATATGTTGCGGCTTCTTCTCCAGCAACTGGACCAGGAATAATAGGCGGTTGTTGGCTAGGCAACTGCTGGGGAAACGGTCCCGTCAGACCAGGGGCGAGGAGCGGTCCATCAGGAAGTACCTGCTGCTCCTGCAGAGGATTTATACTGGCAGGACCGACTACCGGCAATTGTTGGTCGAAGAGTACTTGATGATCCTGAATGCACTCAGGTGCACATTTTGGACTGCATGCATCCGTGCACTGAGCAGTGGGTCCAGCATGTGCCTGCATAACTGCACTCTGTTGTTTCTCTGCAATAGTTGTCACCTGTGTGCACCTCTGCTGGCAGGACATCTTGCACGGAGCGCTGCAGGCCTCGGCGGTGAACAAAGCCCCACAGGTCCTACCACAGGACTGCTGACAGACCGGGAAGCACTGATCCGGAGTGGCGAATTTTGGCATAGCAACCCGGATAGAAATCGGCTGCTGGGGCATGCAGGACTGGATGCAGGTGTTTCTGCAGGACGATGGACAGGTGGGGGCGAGTCCGCTACGGGCACAGCTGAAGGAGCACACGTGCTGGCAAGACGCACGACATTCTAAAATCTGTGTCTGAATGGCGCAAGCACAGGTGGACTTGAGCACGGGCTTCAAGCAGCTGCAGTGAGGAGCCAGACCAGCACGGCAGCTGCAGGGGTTGGGGGCGATCCGAGTACAGGGACACTGTCGTTTCGAACGAGTGAGCGAGCTCTGAAAAAAATACATCATCATGTTCCCTAACCATCGAAAAAAAAAATAGGTGAAATTTCTGTGTTTCTGTCCAAAATTTCCATATTTTCGAAATCAGTGCTGCTCAGGAAGCGCCCAAGAGAATAGCTTTGTTTGGAGCTCAATGTTTTTTTTTTCGCGGATCGCCAGACTTGGTTTGGTGATTCTTGTTTTTTTTTTAAATGTTGAATCTATATAGCTAGTTTCCGCTTTGTGCATTATCTTTATATGAAAACTAAGCTTCATTATAAGTTTCATTTGGGTAAGTTGATAATTTCGTTGGTAAGCAAGCAGATTTGCAGATTAAGGAAAATTGGGCGGTGCTGATACCCAACGATTGGCCCATTCAAACCTTTAACGTCAACCGATAATCTGTTCAAGTTTGTTCATAGTCCAGTGCAATCAAGCATGCATAACAGAGGAGCTAATAATAAAGGAAAGAGAAGTTACATGAATGCACCACTCGTACAGTAGAGGTACCGCCTACTTCCTCTCACGATGTGCCAGAACCGTTGGTCTCAACCTAATCTCGGGGATTCTTGCAATGCAAAGCTCGCTCAACCACAAACAGTATCAATTATAGAATAGTGTCTATCTTTTCCTGAAAAAGTCGGAGAACTCGCAACTAGGAAGTGAAAGCGGTCAAGGTAGGAAGATTAAATTGTAACTGTTTACCTACATATGTTTATTAGTTCAGTGTTGTTATTTCATACAAAAACATTGTGATTATTGCATTAAAATCTCTCTAGGAAGATTCAGTGCCTCCGTTGAAGAATGAGGGGCGGTACGGCTGATTTTATTCCACCCCTAAGGGGCTCCCTAAAGCGTGGACCCAACAGGTTCAGAACCCTCAAATGGGCACTGAAAGCTTTTAGCCATTCTGCTTAAAACAACACCACATAAATTAGGTAAGTATGGATAAGAAGGGAAATTTACACCTATCCCTTTTTCGAACATTCCCTTGATAAAAACAGGTATAATGTCTAATTGACAGATTCGGGGAACACCACTAAGCCCGGCCCGGGAACATTCTCATAGTCTAGGTGCTGCTGCTCAGCGATCGGTGCATTTTTATCATTCTTGAACCCTTTACTGCCCATTAGAGCTTCATCAATAGTACGGCATTTGTGTCTTTTTCACTGCTTTCTTTTGATTGTATGTTTGTTTTGATGTCCATAATAGTTGTATGGCATTCATCTGTGGATAAGAAGAAATAGATGGGGGATATAGAAAAACGGCAAGTTTGGACACTTTCACTTGTATATAATCTTTTTCATGACCGTTTCTCCACGCTACATAGTAAAATCCAACGATGAAGGCACGAAAAAGAATGAAAATGAAATAAAAATATGAAACAAAACACTGAATAACAGGTATCAATAGCACTCATACATAGCTCACCTGCTCAGCTGCCACAGCAAATAGAAGGCAAAATGCAAGAGCTGTACGCATTGCTGCCATTGGAATGACGAAAGCCTGGTACTCTGAGCATTTATACTCTTCTGAGCTGAACCGGACGTTCACTATCGTCTGCATTCCCGCATTTTGTCGTAGTTTTGTTGCAGTTTCCGCAGGATCGTTCGAACTAATCGAGTACCCGTACCTTCTTTATCTTAACAAGACAAACAGCTGCAGGTGCTTATGTAAACTCTCACAAGTTCTGCTAGCGTACAGGATTGTCGGCTTCGACAATTTTTGTGAAAGAAGAAGCTTAGCGGTTAGTGAGCAACCTGTTTTACACAAATAATCAATCGTTTAAGTAAATCTCTCTGATCTCTTTCACGGAAACGATTATATGTACATATGACGTAATGATGACGAAGGACATTCCAGGAAAATGGCTGAAAAATTGCAGAGATCTGAGATGACGGGCGTGTGTCTTTTTTTTCACATTTCCAGTAAACGTTACTTCTATTACATTACTGCTTTATAGGTTCCCTTCTCCTCTGTGCATAAACAATTGTGCATGTCGCGAACGCGACCTTTTTTGACCTACGTGATCGGTGGGCGAAGCCTGCTTGTGTGCTAACCTTGAGAGGCCGCCGCCCGTAGTCATTTGATACTCAGCGGAGTTCCTTCATCCCGGATCCCTTCATTTACCATTTATACTCAGGAAACTTGAAAACAGTGTTTTGCATAAGATTGAAAGATAGAAATTCCACGATTAAGACATGCATGCTCCTAATCAATGGTTCTATACCAGCAGTGGTCAAATCCATGCAAAGCCCATGCATACCCATGCAGAACCCACGCGTCTCCGAAAATCCGTTGCAAATTCGATGCAGAACGCACGAAACACCCATGCATAGCCCATGAAAAACCGATGCATATCGAAGAATGTGCATGGGTTTTGCATGGATTGACTATTGCTGGTATAGAACTATTGATTAAAAAGAAAAACCGTGTTTTGCATGAGCATACATGTCCTTATCGTGGGATTTGCATCTTTCAAGCGTATAAAACACGGTTTTTAAGTTCCCTGAGCAGATCATGGGAGGTCAAACGTTCAAATGTGAACGTGACCAAATCACGGGAACAAAACCATCTTTCATTTTCATTTTCATTTTCATTTCATACGTCTTAAAACGTGCTAACATGAAAGAAAAAAAACTGTAAATTGCAACTAGGATTACAACAGAGCAAATTGATATACGAATTGGACACTGAGTGCCGGACTCTTCTAGCTAGTCAGTTCAACAAATGCTCTAATAGCTGCACTTTTCAAGCACATCTTGACTGTTATGAGCAGTTAATGTAATAGTAGCCCCTCCACTTACAGATCGTACAGTGCATGAACGACGTGTCTATGATCTACAATTATTCCTTAATCATGTTCTCTAGATCTATTGCAATCGCGTGCTTATCGACTACTTCGTCAATTTTTTGATGCCCTCGAAATGGAGTGGAGTTTTCCCATTTTCGCTCCTAGATTCTTGATATCAAGAGCTATTGTTTCATTTTGCAGGAAGAGATTAAAAACGGGCCTGAGTTCCACTTCGTCGTGGAAGCAGAAATAGGTATCGATCCGGTACCGCTCTATGGTATCGATCGAGATATTGATTACTTACAAGGGATGTGCAAGAGGCCCGGCTCACAGATCGTAATGAAACCTATCTGGCTTGAATCTCCGTTTGAGTAGGTACTTCGTTATGTATGTATTTCATTATTGCTCTCTGTTCCAAATGTAGAAATCCCACCACATCACTATGTGCTTCCCAGCGCTCTCCAACTACGGACTGCCCGAGTGGGGAAAATGTTGCAGTGTTAGACAGAAGGTCGAGGGTTTGAAGCCCGTCATGAGCACCCGTCTTGCATTCTTGTTTTTTTTTTCTTCGTTGGAGTCGAGGGCAGTAATGAAATACGTGGTGTAGCACCTACTCAAACAAAGACTCAAGCCAGATAGGTTTCATTCTGACCTGCGAACCTGGCCTCTTGCACCTCCCTTGTTAGGAGAATTAGCAAACCGAAAATTCACTCTGACATTGGCTAAGCGGAAGATCTGTTACAGATCAGTCTAGCAGTCACCACCACCGTTCGATTTGAGCTGTTCTAGAGAAATTACGGCCAAAGGTAAAGGAGGGCGACTTCGAGGAGTGACCGTTGCTTTGTGAGCAGTATTTCACATATAATATGAGTAGCTGTCAACAATTAGGTGCTGGTTTTCATTTTTAGTGTTCCTACAATACTGATCTTACCATTCCATCACTACATCCTATTAGGCTCACCTTCTCTTTCGGTGCAGCGTTGACAGCAGGTAATAAATAAATATTTTTTTCAGGTCATCTCACTGGCTTTCGAGGATTCTTGCCGTTTGTTCGCACCAGAAAAATGATATTTGTTTTTGAAGCATGAGATTTCGGGACTCATCAGGATATCCTTTGAAACGCAGAAATTTCCTGCCTGAGGTGTATTCCTTCTGAACGACTATATACTCAGAAAAAGCACGTGTCACAGCCTTCAGGTGTTCTTCTTGCATTTTAGATTTTATGCAGAGAAATGATTGCTGAAATGAATACATTCATAGATGAAGATCTCAGAAAAAAAGCTCGAAAGCTGCATACAATAGATAGATGAAAAAATCACCTTTTTTACTATGATCTGGAAGGAATGATGAGTATCAAGAAAGCACCAGAGCCTAAAATATGGGCGAGAAAGACAAGAGCAGTAGTGAAGCCTCAAAGCACTTTCTTGTAAAGGAATCTATTCCTTTTTTTATTATGCTACATACATATGTGATATAAAAGTGATGAGAAGATCGTTTTAGTTCTCAGAGCTTCTTTATTAGTTATTGGAGTTGCGAATGTCAATCATACTTTCATTTCTTTTGTGTATTATCATGTTTTTGCTTTGATTACGCTCTTTTTCATACGTCTGCATGTATTTAAATCGTCTACAGAGCCACACAATACATTTTGAGCAAGAATTTTTGAACAGAACCGGTTAGTTTTGGGAAATTTCACACCGAGAAACTGAAGCTGCGACTCTCAGGAGAACCGCGATGGAGGATATGAATCAGCAGCAGTACAGGGTGGTTGTTTTTTGTCCTTTTCTAGTCTTAAAGACCACCAATCACAACTGATGAGTTCCGGTGGTGGTCTCATCCTTTTTCACTTGTCTCCGTCTAGTAGCAGGAACGAAACGGAGCATACGTATTTTTTTCTTCTTGTTTATTCAAATTCGTGACATGTTTCATAACATTACCAATAGCAAAATGAAGACTTCAATTACTCCACTTCTTTCCTAAAAATCAAAAACCTGCAAGAAGAGGAACTCGAAGAATCGTCTGCAAAAGAATTGCGTTGATTTTTTTTGTGTTCCTCACATTTATGTGCATATCTGATGCTGACAGTAATGAACAACATGTGGGCAATGAGTTGAATCTCATGGAAAAAAGTACCCTAAGACGCAAGATTTGAAATAAGCGATATTTCTCCAGAGCGAACCCTCGTTTATGCATAGAAATTTCTAGAAAATCAAATTGCGTTTTCTTTACGATTTCTAGAAAATCCTGAGGGTAATATTGCAACTGTAGAAGTATTCCTTGACACGCACATGTTTAATCAGCTCAAAATAGAATAAGCTTTGGATTAATGAAATCTATCACAGAGGTCCTGTTCTCTTTTTAATCCATAGTCTTGAA
>KN767754.1:0-11325 GCA_000816745.1 Ancylostoma duodenale | reverse complement strand
GAAATAATAGTTACGATGTTTCGACCATAAAATGCAACCCGACATAGCTATGAGATGCTGTGGAGTAGAATAAACGCCCGAGAAGGCACATTCCATGGTTACATGAGAATATAAGCACACACTAATGAGCGATAGAGCTGGCTATGTACATTAAGAACAATTTGTGCATATTCCTTAGCGAAGAGACATCCATGGGTCTTATCACATTGGGAAGGAGACTTTTAGGTTCTTTCGCATTGCGACTTCGTTGAGGACCTGCAAATGGCTTTTAGAATTATATGGATTTTGGAAAAGAAGGAAATTCAGAGGTTCCAATGGTAAAATTGTCAATAACTTACCTCATTTACTGTTCTTTTACTGGTTTCGGGGCAGAATGCCCACATAATCAGCAGAAACACGGCGGTAGGAAGCAGGAACATCAAAAGAGATTGAGCACCAATCTTAAGTAAGCCACATTTACTGGATTTTCCAAGCAAATGATCGACGAGTCCTGCAGAAGTACTACTCACCACATTGGCAACTGGATACCAAGCGAACTCCACTGCGATTTTCGTCAACGCTTCGAACATTGTCAGGATCGAAACTGATGAAATCAACAGACTCCTGGGCACCAGCTCAGCGGCGTAGAACCTCGACACGGAGCCGATTCCACATGCTGTGATGAGCAGCAGCACAGAGAGTCCAATGAGTGTGATAACCTGGAACATTCTGGATGGCGCTGTCCTCTCAGAATCCAGAAAAGTCAGTATACCTTGAAATTTGGCCCAAGATCGATGGCGACAATCATAGCGATCAGGGAAAGTGCGGAGATCGCCGTTGATGAGATCATCAACGGTCGTCGTCCGAGACGATCCACAAGGAACACAGGGATGAGAGTGAAGGGTAGTCTGAGAAGACCTGGAATAGAGAAAGCATAGATTTTGACCTGTGGACATGGTGCTTTCTTCCTTTGAAGGCAGCGTCTAATTTTCCCTTTGTTCCAGAGATTTTTGTATAATCAGAGCACACATTATTCACTAGGAAATTGCCAAGAAACCCGTTTTCAGGAACTCTATTTGAGGTCAAGTTAGGGCGCGGATTCTACTCGATTTCAGACTTTTGCCGCATGCTATGCCAACCACATTTTCGCAACATGTTTGACATGTTCAATTTCATCGATCAGTTACTGCATGTCCAAGTCAAAGGGCCCGCACATGGGCCTTTGTGGCAGAAGTCCACTACTGCATGGAAGCTCCACCCTAAAGCTCACCAAAACAGAGGATTCACAGAACGGTCTTTCCGCAGTTTCACGAAAAGTGATGAATATCATTGTGATCAACCTCTCATGACAGCTCCGATTGTTTGGGAACCTCGAAGTCGGAGCTAGGGTGGGACTTCTCTATAAAAAAATCATTACTCCTTGGCTATTTTTATCTGGAATGGATTTTCATTTGCACAGATGTGGAACAGAGGCGATTGTTTTCTTGGAATCAATGCCTACTTTCGAGCCTGTCCAACATGGCCAAATGGCCTCGGGGATTTGGAAATTTTGCTTGGCCAAAATTTAACCAAAATTTGTTCCCAAAGGTAGTTTGACCTAATAGTTTAAGTAAATTAGAGGAAAATTATCAAAATTTGTTTAGGGTTGGGTAAAATCCAACTGGTAAATACAATATTTGCCTAATTTTTTTCTGACGTAAAATGTCAGACGTCAAATTTAGCCACGTTAGACACGTCAGTGCGTTAGACGTTTCTTTTCTTAGGTTTCTTTATTTTTTTCGTTTTTGTAGTTTTTTATGATACATGCACACCTTTAGCCGATACACTGTATACGTAGTACTGTAGAGATAGGTACGGTACTCACTTGTCACGAACGATCCATAAAGAGCGCTGTCAAAGCTCCAGCCGCCCAATCCATAAAGAACATAAGTGCTGAACGCCCGCAGACACCGTGCACCAGTGAAGACGTAGGCGATCTAGAATAATGGAACTTTGGAAACTATGGATTTATCCAGCAGATCTTGCAAACCTACCTTGACCATTACTCCAAGCCATGCTGCTTCTCGGATAACTTGGGAAGTTGCGTCCTGGGCTTTCCATGGCATGAAGATCACAGTGATAGAGTCGTGCTCGATCTTTATTGCACTCTTTGCACCCTGAACGGTAAAGTGTTAACTCAGGATAGTTCGCTCACGAGACAGTATTTTTGAGACCTACGTTTGCTTTCGGAGTTTTCTTGGTGGCGCTGTCCTCACAGATTCTCAGCTCAGACTCGACGGATGCGTCGTCAATGCTCACTCCGTGATAGGCTGCGAGAGCTTTACGGGCCTGAAGAATCGGACTCAGTCGTTAACGACAACAAGGCGGGAAAATCTCTTTACCTTGTCCCTATTTCCCTCTTTTTCCATGATGTACTGGGGCGACTCGTAGACGAAAGCAAACAAAGCCATGGAAAATAGCACAAAAACGACGTTGGGTATGAAAACGTAGGGCCACAGGTCGTCGTTTGAGAATGGTACTCCCAGGCCTTGAGTAACGAGGGCACCTGAAGAGAATATCCTGTGGTAGTGGGATGTTTATTCCGTTCCCAGAGAATCTTCCAAAAACCAGAATATGATGATAAGTAGAAGGTAAGGGGGGGGGGGGGGGGTTTGCGCAACAATGGATATTTGGAATTTGTAGACCCAGATATTTTTACAATCAATAGTGAGAAATTCTACAGGAGTCCCACGCCTTCTCCACTAGTAACTTCCACAAGTATAGTCTGTTTCTAAAGCAGGGTTAGTTGAGTTTTTATGTGGTTACGACCACCATCTGCCTTTCTCGAATGCCTCTCCTAATCTACCACACTTTCTGGTGCCTTTTTTCTCTAGTCTCTCTCCAGCTATCTTCCCTGATAAAAACACCATAGATGCACTTGTTTATTGTCCATTTTTTCTTTTTTTTCAATTTCGCACTCGAAGTATTACACAAGCAGGTTTTTTTTTTGAAAACGAGTGATCGGAAACAATTCAGCTGAAGAAAAGTCCTGTTTTTTTAACGAAATTCACGGAATTTTTAGCGGAATCCAATTCTTTTTAGAATAGGTCCAAGAAATTATAGAAACCTGGTTAATTAGTAGACAACTAACCTGCAGCCATGAAAAACTCCTGCATAGCGGCCATTCTTCCACGAATCTCTGGCGGTGCACATTCGACGATCCAAACAGTCGCATTCACACTATTGATACCGTTTGCAAGCGACCTTAATTTTAAAAACATCTCCAAGACAAATAAAACCAATTAATTTGTCCTGACTCACCAAAGAATTCTGCCAATGTAGAGCAACTCGAAGTATGGGTGCATGTACTTCGCTGCAGCACATAACAGTACACCCGGGATGTACAGGGAACTTGCCAGGAGAGCAGTGCCTTTTCGGCCGATCTCCTTGCACAGGAACGCGGCGAGGAACTGCCCGAAAATGGTGGCTATTGGGAAGCAGACGTTCAGCAGTGACCATAACACGTTCTGCAACATTACCATGGAATTGTTGCCTTTTTGTGAACTAAAGGGTCAAACTCACTAGAGCATCCGCTTTGAGAGGTTTATCCATCCTTTCTGTCCATGACTCATTGATGTAATTCTCGATTTGGAGATACGGCTGATTCAGCACTGACGCGATATATCCCTGTTGGAATCCTGACGACAAGCAAAGTGCTATGGAAAGCACGTGTATCGATATTGACGGCATCACTTGGGTGGCTGAAAACGATTGATTCATTCACAATGGATTGTTCACATTAAAAGCGACGTTTATGTACATAATACTGAACGAAAAGTGGAAGCTGAAAAGCACTAGACGTTGTCAGAGAATGGAATGATTGGTGATTGACAATGAGGCCAGATTCTTCCATTTACTGATGCTTTTTTTTTGCTTAGAAGTACCACGGAAATGCTGTTGAGGAAAGTTCTCGAAGCTAATAGAAATATAGTCCTAATCAGAGGTCTATACAAGGGAAGCAATGCACTTTTTATCGTGAGCTTTGACGTAAGAGGCCTCAAAAATCATAATATCTTCAAAGAGCAAAATATAACATGATGAGAAGAAATAGGAGATGATAAGGGAGTATGAGGAAGGGAAGGGGAAGTGAAAGAAAGGCATGGGAGAACAGGAAGAAGAATAAAAAGAGAAGAAAAAGAAAAGGAGAGGAACAAGAGAAAAGGGGAATGAGGAAGGAAGGCAGGGGAAAGCAACAAAAGGTAGGAGAAAGAGTAAAGAAAGAAGCGGAGAGAAGGAAGAGGAGAGAAGCAGGAGGAAAGAAGAAAGAGGGAAGGATCAACGAGATAGAAGGAGGTGAAGAGAAGGGAGAGGAAAGAAGGTAGAAGAGAAAAAATGAATAGAGAAGGAAGAAAAATAGAGATAGAAAAAAAAGAAATGAGAAGAATGAAAGGAAAGAGAGGAAGGAAAAGAAGGAGAGGAAAGGAAGAAATGAGGGAAACGAAAAGAATAGAATGAAAGAAAGGAAAATTAACATCATTCTAGACCCGACACTAGTCGTGCTTGGTATCAGAACCCTTCCCACTAAGGAAACTTGGAACAACGTCTGTGGATCTCTGTCCACTTGTTAGGAAATAAGAAGGCGTGATTCGTATGAAGGTCATTTATACATGTGATGTCATAAAAAATGAGCCTAACAAAGCACGTGCAAAAATAAGCTTCATTCGGTAAGATGTCCAAAAATAGGGATGCAACGGGGAGAGTAAGCGGCAACATTGGGATAATTTGGCCGGCCAGAAACCAACAGTCAAGGATTGACGCGATTTGCGGAGCAATTTGTGGACAGTGCCAGGATTCCTTCCCAGGCAATATTCGCTGGTCCACACGAAAAGTTTCTATCAGTGAAGCTGTTTTATACTAGAAGCGTAATCCTCTTACTCATACATAATCCACCATGCAGTTTGGAATTTTCATCACTACCGTAACACTAGACGAGGGCGTCGAGGTTCAACCGGGGACCGAGCGGCGGATGTTTTTTGATGGCTACAATATTCGTGGACTAAGTTGAGACCAGGCGGCGGGATCAACATGCAGACTTGCCAATTTGGAAAAACGCGTCACATATCAGGTTTTTGGATTGGTTTTGTATTTATAAGATCAGAGAGAGCAAAATGTGGCAGTTGTGTCGTCTCTCCAATCAGTCTTTGTGTTGTGACCAAACCCGCATGGGATTCCTGGTAAGTAAAAAAAACTGCATTTCTTCGAGCTTTCAAAGCTAATAAAAATTTTAAAAAATGAAGCCAAATATTCAATCCTTGGAAAATATTAAAGAGGAAGCAAGAAACAAGAATAACGAGAAAATATTGAAGAAAAAATATGGTAGTAGTAATATAAAAGTAACTACATAGTATAACATCTATTATAGCTTATCTTGTAATACATGAAACTCCACTGATCGAGGATCGAAGAGCGCTTTGCAAACCAATTTTCATGTCCTGCGTCTCTTAACACAGTGTAGTCTATACGATCGCTCTAATCATCTGGTAATCAACGGTTTGCAAGAGTAAGGTTTCATGAATCTCACAATCAGTAGAAGTATAATAACTAGTGTAACATCTTTTACAGTAAATCTGGTAGTTGCAACGTGAGCAACGTGATACTCTAACTGTCTGCGGATCAACACATTTCGTTGCTATCTTTGTTTTCATACTCGTTTTATCCTCATAATTTCTGTCCTTACCTGTTCAAACACATGATGATGCGCGGGTCTCTACCAATGCAACTTCCAGTGTCTTTTCATATATACTATTAAGATACGATGTGTTTTTTCTCCTTTGTCATTCTTCGATTATTGTTAGCACGTGACTGGAGTTAATGAAATGAAAATGAAAGGAGAAAATTTAGCACAAACAGATGTAACATTTCCATGTCAAAATGTGAAAATCGGGGTTAACTTCAATTTAATTCGATCGCTTCACTCATTTCACTCAGGATCTGTTTCTTTTTCTCAAATCTTCATCACTTGCGATGGACTAGCACATTATTGTTGAGAAAGCCTGGTAAGAAAACAAAAAGAGTCGAATATGTTGTTGTTATTTCTCGTTATTTATTATTTATTTACCATGTTTTTACCAATCGACGGAATAAATTCGTTCGGCTTTGGCGACCGCTGTTCGGTATTAATGTTCAAACACACGCCTTTCTTTTTCAATGATCGAAGTGCAATCAGTTTTGTTTTGTCTACTTCCTGTTCAGCACGCTCATGGAACGGGCAACAAAAGAAATCGTTTGCTGAATAAATGAATAAATAAATAAAAACAAATAGACAACTCTAAAAGATTTTTTCCAGAGCAAAATTGCCTACGCATGTAGATACATTAGTGGATGAAATGAAGCATAGTTTTGTAACATCACTTGTTAATTTCCCTTAGGATACTTCCACGCATAGAACTCTATGAATAGAATGTGCTCAGAAACAATAGATGCTACATGTGCTTCACCAACCAAATTGGGTAGAGACCATGAAGAGTTCAAAGTTGGGGTTCACAGGTGAGTCACCGTTCACTGAAGAGTGTTTTCCACTCCTGTGTTTCTTTCTTAAATACGACACACACCAAGAAGATTGAATACCTGAGGAGCTACAGGAAAGGGAAAGACGTTGAACCGAAAGAACTCTGTTAGGAGAACAGAAATTGTACCCTTTGAGGGAGTACACTTAAATAGTTCCTTTGCCTTCCGTCAATAGAAGACAAAAAGACAAATTACTCCTGTCGCTCAGTTCTCGAGTAGTTCCATCATTTGAGCACTTGAGAATTTTTTGTACAATGTGGGGAAAATCGAAATGGTAATAAATTGCACTTTTATGAAGAGTATAAACTTCTGTGTGCAACCCGATAAATAGGAGCAGGTTCAGTGCATAGTAGCGGAGATTTCTTTTAAAGAGAAGAATGAGCCAGGAAGGCAGGCCTTTCATGTACATACATATCTCTCTGCCAGGAAGGCAGACCTTTCATGTACACATCTCTCTATTTCCGTAGGAGTCCTTCATTGAATGTTTTAATCCAGGAGGTGGTTTTAGATTTCCTTTGAATCACATTCGAAGATAGTTGAACAAATGAAAGAATGAACAGGTAGACAGATAAATAAATAAACAAATAAGTAAAGAGATAAATGGATGAGCCCCGCCGCATGATGAAATTTAGAGTGGATTTGCTCCACGAATGATCATCAAAACCGTCCTCACGGAAAAATTAAATTAATGGATATGCCCTGCGAAATTATACCCTACATTATGGAGAACCAATTTTTTTTATAAACGTGTGCTTGGATGGCTTAGATGGAATGTGCATTCTCTAATAATTGCACAACATGGAGACGGCCCGAATAGCGAACCCGTGGCGTTGGAACTATGGATATGCTCTCCTACTTGCTGCCGTTCTCCCCTCATTTGCTGCCATCTTTCATTCAGTTGCTGCTACATAAGACCAATGAGGCTCCAGCTGCAAGTGAGAGGAGCATGGCAGCAATTAGTGGTGGGGTGGGGTTAGCTTTGCGAGTCGAAATCGACGTATGTATTAATTTTTTTAAATCGCAGATGGAAACCTGCGAGAGTAGCAGATTGTTGGTCTGAAGCAGGCCAAAATCGCCTTCCGAAAGTTTGTAGATTTTTGCAATCTGATTTTCTATTGCGGAAGCATATCATTTTTACCAGATTGTTGGGGAAGATTTAGCTAATCGAATATGCATCAAATTAATGAGGAACGTTGTGGTCAAGTCGAGTTATAACGCTTTGAACTTGAGTGTTTGTTTCGGCAATTAATTTCGCACCAACCTAATAATATGCTGCTCTGCCTGCCCCTTCCCTTCCTGATGTAGATCTCTTAATATCTTTCGTAAAAATAGCAATGAGTTCCGCTATGACAAAAAAATGATATTTTATGATACACACTATACATTGAACCGAATAAAAATTGAATAATTTTGTTACATTAATTACTGATTCAGGAAACAATTTGAACGTCCAGGAGTTCGAGATTGAAAAAGCTCTGAAGCCCTTTTTCTGCTCCGTACAGTACTGGATTGACCTCCTTTGTTGGAACATTCGAATTTTCCATTTGTTTGCATATTCGATATTCGAAAGCAAAAATACTCGACTTCGGATAAATAGAAAAATCGAATGTTCCGCCATTAGAGACCACTTCAGTGTTGTATGAGGGAGAAGAAGAACTTTACGGCTTTCTCATTCTCGAATATCTAGACATTTAAATTGTTTCTTGAACTGGTAATTGAAGTAACGAAATTATTCGATTTTTATTCGGTCCAATGTATGGTACACACTATTTTAGCTGTACCTCTCATGACACAACAGCAGTTCTCTCCGCCCGGATAATGTATCATAATAATCGCTGCATATATAACAAGCTTTTTACATGTTTGCGCTGCAGCGAAACTACGTCACCCCAGTGCAAGTTGACGTTTTGAAAATTCAATTCAATGACGTGGTATTGCCCTTTTTTGGGAAGTTCGGCAAACCGGACTCGCAGTGACTCCTTCGCACGACGAGAAGTCGAGCGAATGTGACGCAAATACCGTGTCACAATGTAGCTTTGCACGATTGCACTTTCGTTTATCAGTGGAATTGCACTCTGCCCTAACAGAGAGCTAAATTTGGATCCTCGCGACAAGTGCAGTGCTACGGGAGGGAGGTTACATGTCAAAATCACATTAAATTTTGATTCAATTTGATCGCTTCATTAGTTTTCCACCTCTATTGTACTGTTGAGGTAAAAACAATATATCATGGACAGTGTTGATTACTTCTTCAAGACCTACCAACAAAACAAATGAGTAGCACCAGACAACAAAGAACAGTACAGCGGAAACGTGTTGGCGTCTGACTCGCGCGCTGGCAAGGAAGTAGTTCCATTCTTTGAAACTTCCCTTGTCATAAGTGCAGCTCCACCTTGATGGAACACGCTGAGCAGTAGGAAAACGAGGTAATTTCTGGAACCCAAAGGGTTGTTATTCCACCATTAATGGGTTTTCTAGCCCCATTATGTAATAATTACAGTCCTAAAACTTGAAAATCATGTTGACAAGATGTTATTGCAGTTGACCTTGATGCATTTCTAAATTTCATAATTGTCGATTTTCTCAACTTAATCAAGTAAGTATGACTATAAAATTTATAAACACATGTTGTAAAATTAGACATAAACTCCATAAACAAACAAATAATTAAATTCGCCTTCCATGGCATTATATATTGTTTTTCTCGCATTCTTCAGGGCCGTGTTAGAATAGGGGTCTTTCAGGTTTGAGAGTATCATTGTCTATGGGTTAATCGATTTTTTGAGGATGGAGTAAAGACCGACTAATCCAATGAGGTAGCGACAGTTCCTTAAAACAACTTAGGAGCTGATCTGAACATTCAAAAAAAAGGAAACACTACAACACCTTTAAGGACTTCTGCAGCGCTTTGTTGCTTCTTGACTTTTCATTTTCGAATTTTTGTTGTATTCGTATTCGAATACTCGGCAGTCATTTGAAAATCCGACTTTGAATAAATCGGAAACGATCCCATGCAGGCATAGGAATGAGATTTAGAACATAAAAATTCTATTCAGGTCCAAATTAAAGTCGAATAATTTGTTCGACTCGACTAATATTTTTGGAACCGACTCAAAAGTTCGAATATTCGAGAATAAGAAAGTTCTAAAGTTCTTCTTATCTTTCCCCACGGGCTACTATCTGTTATTGGGAAATCGAGTGGCCGACCTATTCGAACTCGAATATTCGGTTTTGAAGACATCTAACACATTAACTATTTTCAGTATAGAGAATAGAACATTAGTTAGAAATGTCATATATAGGAAATGTTCGGAAGGACTATATGTTTAAAAAAATCCATGTAATTAGGCTATTAATTTAATGCCCTCGAAGCGCTCCATGAACAAGCTGAACAAAGAGAAAAGGAAGCAACGCCAGAAGTTTCAATTTTATGCCGTGAACACCGTGATTTTTTTACTTTAGATTTTTGACTATGCAGATGTGAGGATTTAATTGCCATGGAAAACACAGGATTTCTCGAATTTCATTTGAACTCATGTTTGTTGCAGGGATAGAAGAACAGAAGTGTGAAAAAAAGTGTATAAAGACCTCGACCGCTACAGAGAACGTGCAAGTTGGAAAGTTGCCGGGCGGTTTATCTTATCGTCCGTCAGCAAGCGGTGCAGACTGGATGATCTTCAATGAGCAGACTGTCATTGAAAGACATCACATATCATCAGAATGCGAGGGCGCATGTGACCGCCAGACGCAGACAGAACCGGCTCGGCGAGGGAGCGAGCGATATGGCGAGGAGGCTGCGGCGGTGATAACCACCGTCGACCGGCGGTCACTCTAGGGCAATGTGTCGCTGCGCGAGAGGAGGAAGTTTGTGGGAGCACAGTGTAGCCCGGGCAAACCTGAAGCCAACATAGATGGAACGGGTGACGGCTGCTGACACGAGCAGAACAACACATAGACATCAAACAAACAACAATTGTCGTTGTACTGTTGCTATAAGTAGAGCGGTGTTGCTAAATGACATGTGGTGACTTTGCTTGACAAAACAGTATAGTTTTCCAAAGTCATTCATAGATACACTGTTATATCGTTAAGAACAGAGCTGTGAAAACTGCGAGAGCACAAATTCTGAAAATAATTATAACCATGGTTTTCCCCTCCATTTCCAGCACTTCCTTTTTTTATTTTGTTTTTTTTTCAAACCATCGATTAAATAACAAACGCAAACGCTTTTCCATTGTGCTACTACTACATAAATGGAACTATTAATGTCGGAGTGGCACGCAATAATCAATCCCTTTTGAGGATCCAATTCGGGATCTATCTCTTCAGTTCGCAATCTAAGAGGCACTTGAGTTAATCGTGCCACTATGCATGTACATCGAGCTAGCGTGGCGCTTCTTGCAACCGTGCTACACGCACCACATCATTATATATATTTTTTTCACGCGAGGGATGCTCTTTGCTCGGTTAATCAACCACTTGTGACAAAACGAGGTGCAACTCTCTTTTTAACCTAAAAATTTCCTGTTCTGCATACAGCAAATTGCACGTACTTGGTTCCCAAACAGGTTCCAGCACCTGTATATGATGTGTTTGCACTTCCTCTTCTCTGGTCAAGCTCATAATGCGTTTCAAAAACGCCGTTTTTGCTTTACAAAACATAATCATCGTTTTTCGGGATTCTGGACAATTTTTCCCATTTTCGGTCAAAGAAAAAGAATAGTGGTAGCGATTCCTCCTTGTGTAATACGTATTGTTTGCGGTATGCCTGTTGTTTCATACCTTTACGGCGCAGGGAGC
>KN767753.1:0-16673 GCA_000816745.1 Ancylostoma duodenale | reverse complement strand
AATCATGTTAATCTCCACTAATGTCTAGGTGATAATTTAGTAGTAAGTGTGTACCCTTCGCTCGCGTGTAAGATGGAGAGTGGTGGAAAAAAAAACAAGAAAAAGTAAAAGTACGTGGTGACCCAGAGCTGTGAAAAGATGGAGTAGCAGGGATTACAACCGAAAACTTCGAGAACGAAATAAAAAAGGTGTGTTTTGATTTATTTACTGTTCCCTCTTTTTATAGTGACAGCCATAAAAATGCTGAGTTACTCCTTGACTAAGAGTAGTGAAAACCTGCAGTAGGACGCGACCTCTTTCTCCGAATATCTGTCGCCAAGAATGTTTTTTCCACTTGAAATGGAAAAATTGTCCTGCCCACTCAAACAAAGGAGGTGTTTTATATAATTTGGGAACGATACTATCATGCTACTTAGGTGGACCTCTTCATTTCTTCTGGAGTAAAAGTACGTAGCTGATTCCTGCTTTTGACTGAGTGCTTTTTCGTATCTGATGATCTCATTCTCAATCCCCTATACATATTAGTTTTCCACCATTGTGAAGTAAGGAACTGGGATTCCAGGCGAGGCTGAGGTTAATATAGCACTGTGCTGATCAAACTGATACATTACCTTGTCCGCAACTCTGGAGAAATGAGCAAAATCAGGAGGGATTTCGTAGAGGAGCTGAACACAGGCGGAACCTCCATGAATTACGGATTTTTCATGATTTTATGTCATCGCAAGTCAATATTATCTCCATTCTTAAATATTGAGGATGGTGCGGTACGTACAGCCATGTTTTGGACACATCCTTGCTCAACCTATTGCCCCTGTTACTAAGTGCGCGGCGTATTCGCGCTGCGTCAAATGCGCAAGTCTTGCATTTGTGCTAGTAACGTTAGGACCAGAAGAACAACAAGAAGCATGAAATTAGCTGAAATCGGCGATGATGTTATTTAAGAAATACATGGTATCATCTCAGTGCTGAAACAAGGGGGTAAAAAGTGAAAAATCTTTATTAATCACAAAACTACTTCATAAATTTAGGTATTGCAAACAACGAAATAGAGTCGCAGATGATACGAATGAGTTGCATAGGAAACGATGAGACCTGAAGGTCCATGATGGAAGGATGGATAAGACGCCGTTTCGTATCCGACTCCATAAAGCAAGAAAAAAAAACTCAACATGAGCCTAGTTGACAAAGAAAAGTAAGATGACGAAAGCGAAGGCATTGCTAGACCATTAGCGCACATGTGGTCATATGACAGCTTTTATCACAATATTTTACACGGTTTATTTAGGATATAAGACTGGCATATAAATTTGCACTCATACACAGATATGGTTGATTCTTCCGAAAATTGGCCCGTTACATACTCGTCTCTCGGCAAATTAATAGCAATTTTCACAGATTGAAGCTCTTCGAGGATGGCGTCCGGGAGAACTGAAATACCCAGAATTATCCCAGAATAGTAAATGAAATGTTATTCTTTCGAAAGCAGTAAATGGGAAAAGTGCAGATGGCTCACCTGTGCCATTTCGAAGGCCTTCTTATGGGTGGGTTTAGGGCGATCTCGAAGAAGTAACGATCGTTCGCTGAATGCCTGAAAGTTGAGCAGTATAGACACCGACCTCTGCTATTTTTTAACAATTTTACATTTTATTGTACTCTCTATGCTGATCTGAATGTTACAATACGATCATTTGAATTTGTTGTGGTACGATAGAGGCTATGTTTTTTTTCTATCTTGCTGTTTATCAAATGTTGAGGAACTTTACACATAGATCACCGCTATATAAGCTGATTTCTATGTCATAGCTTCAATTTTGTAGTTCTCCTTCGCCTTCATTTTTCCTCTCATTTTTCACTCATTTTCTGCTTCCTACGAAGGGTTTAATTACCCAAGTTTGGGGTGGTCCCGTCTGTTGTAATAAATCGTACAGATGGAGCTAAATGTGATATTCCAGCGCCATAGAAACCACACTGTGGTCGTTGCTGTTTCTTCTGTACTCATAAAAACCGCTAAAACTCTCAAACTTGTTAAGTTTGGAAGATTTCGTAAGATCACATGCTGGAGGTATGGCCACTCGTAGTTCCTGCACAGAATTACTTAGCCATATTCATGGAATACGTTGGAATTAAAGATTTGAAGTCTTGGAGCTCTATCACACACTCTGACGCTGGATGTAGAGATGGTTTCATGGGCTGTTCAGAAGATTGAAATCTAAACCAATTGCATGTCGAGCTGCGCGTTACCTGACTTCTGAATCTGCATATCAACGAGCTCTTCTCTTAGGGATTTCCCTTACACATCCCTTACATCCCTTACGTTCCTTACACCCCTCACGCCTTAAATAAAGCACAGTAGATGCTACATAGGATTGCAAGACAAAGTGGATAGACGTAGCTGCGAGGCTTCGTACTCTATGGGTGTTCAGTATCACAAAAAAACACATGATACTTTTCTGTTTTGTTTGTTTTGATTTGCGGAAATGTAAGGTCATGAGTATTTTGATAAGGAGACGATTATATTGTCAGTAGGAAGTAAGTAACAGCCATCATTGTCCGTGAAAAGTCCATGAAAAGGGTTAACTCTGGACAATAGAAACAGAAAGAAGAGTGTCATGTGGTGCAAGCACTTGTAAAAACGGTATAATACTTGTTGAAAGAGCGTGGAAAGTCAGAAGCAGAGTCCGCAAAACGCGAAATTGCTTGCAAAAGTCATAAAAGCCATTACTGTTGCGTTGACTTTTCGATAACATTTTTATTGCTTCAACAAACGAGAGCGCTTAAACAAAATCTCTCATGTGGTTCTAAGTAGCAGTCAAATCAAAATTTCGTTCTGATCCCCTTCAATTTGCCTTCACAAGTCAGTTATTTTCCCTGGATTTAGCAGGGGATTGCATTTCGGATCCAGTGACCGATTTCAAAACATCACCTCCTCTAAAATTCATGTGGAAATGGAATGAGTCTTGTCGAATAATGCTTTACGTTGTTTACCCACCCACGCTGACACTATGATATGACACAACTTCACGAGTCAAAAACCAACCTTTCCTTTTGTGGACGCTTGAAATCGCCGGATTGATGTGCTCACAGTAGTGTTATTGCACGTGGTGAACTCTAACCGCATCTGCTAAAGCAGAAAAAAAATTGAAAAAGTGTGGAAGGCAGAGGGTATCGTTGATTGCTTTACCTTATCGTCCTCTAAGCAACATGTATTCATCGTCAACTTCCGTCCAATAGTACATATTACTCGGATAAATCCTGCAACAAAAGTGGTTCAAATGGGTTGCTAGGAAATCAGAAAGCATAGGATATACCTTTTCTAAAGTTCTCCGACATCAACGCGTAAAGAATTGGATTTAAACATGAATTTGTATACGCGAGCACCTGCAAGGATCGGCGTTTTTCAAAGGGTCCTATCTTTAAAATTCTGCTACAAGCGTACCTGGCTAGCTATTTGTACAATGACCATGATAACACCTCCTTTCATAACTAACGTTTCCGGATAGGAAAGACCTAGATTTCATTTAGAAGGTATTGCATATTAATATGAGAACAAAAAACCAACCAGAAACGAAGAAGCACACGTTCAGGGGCAACCAGCAAACAGCCCATATGACAAGAACACAGAGAACTAGTCGAGTCACTTTTCGTTTGGCTCGTCGATTTTCTGGTCGCGACCGCAGTGAGCCATTAGTCTGAAAACGGCACGGGTTTCAAAAGTTGAATTTGCAAGTTCAATTACAAAGAATTTCACTATTTCCAGAGTTGGCATGTGTATGGGAATTTCGTGCCACCTTAAAATTTCCCTTAATTGAAAAAGATTTGATTTAGTTCATAAAATGACTCCATTCACTAGAGAGGTTTAGATAAGGGACAGAAGTTGGCTATTCCTCCAGAAATCCACATCACTGCTCCTCAGTAGGAATTAGAGTAACATCTTGGATTCTGATATTTCCGGTGATTTTCTTCCAACTCTCATTAATACCCTTTATTTTTCAAAGAGTATCAGCTTCAGCTATCTATACCACCAAAGCGCCATGTGGAATAACAAGCACAATTTAAAAAAAAATCATGGACCCACCGCGTTGGAATTTCCCGGACGTGGTGTGTCCCACAGTCGCCTCAACATTCGCCAATACAAGAAAACGGAAATTCCAAGCGGTAGAATGTAGCCGAACACGTTGAACGTAATGAAGTATGTTCGAGCCTGAAAAGAACATATGAGCATGACTGGATGGTTCAACTGCTACAGCGTTTCCCGCGATCTTCACCACCGCGAGGTACACGAGAAGGGCATCCTGGGTGGGAATAACCTCAGCTTAAGTTATTTGTAACTAGGATCCTTTCGCAAGTGCAAACGCTATGTCGCCTTGGCTTAGTACTAAAGCGGGCCCTCTCATCTGACGGCTGCGACTTCTACTCCCGAAAGAGTAATGTTTCTGAACGAATTGCTCTTGTTGCAATATTAAGCGTTCTTGTGGTTTGGCAAAACTTGTAATAGCTGACATTTTCCTCGAATGTTCGAGGAAAATGAATCGGGAACAATTGGTAGACATAAGTAGCAGATTTTCTCACATCACTCTGTAACCATCACGGAAGGGAGCAAAAATCGAACCAATCAAATAATATTAACAGTTTATCTAATTCGCAATACCACGGAATGAGGACGCGGTAGGAATAAAGCGAAATTTAAGGCAAAACGGCAGGAATTATTCATTAAAATTGAAGGATTTCAAGCAGATCTTCAATGGAGGTATGCAAAGGTATTAGATAACATAAAATGTTTCACTTTTTAGCATAGAAAAATATGATTTTTTTTTGCATTGCATACATTTTTGGTGGTAGCACGTTCAGACCGCAGCAATAGCTAAAAACACTGCCAGAATCAAAATAAATGCGCAAATATTTACTGAATAATTGCTACAAATTTAGCTATAACACCTGAAGATTCTCCGGCGTGACCAGTAGAAATGAGCCTATTAGACATAAGTGTGTAAAAGGTTGGCGGAAGCATGCTGCCCCAAATTTTGATCTTTTTTGTTTTTATCATAACTTCACCCAGCCCCTTTTTAGACCGAAAATATAATAAGGGTAGTTAGCAATGACCACTCTCTATTTCCTGGATATGTCAATGACATCATTCCTCTAGAACTTGGGTTTCTGTGAGTCGAAGAATTTAAGGATCACTTACCACTCCTACTTGAAAATTTACTAGAATACCCTGACACTAAGTGTATGATGTAAAACATGCTGCTTAGACCCAGAGTGAAGTTCACTGGCAAGGTCTCAGTTTCTAGAGATGGCCATGTACTCCATAGTAATCCTAAACGAGGAACGACAACAAAATCTCGTCTGCGTAATGACTTCCTGCACTCTACACGATCCCTTGACTCATGTGTTTCGATGCGTGAAGCCTTCTCACACAGGAATTCTTGTATCCCTGAGTACTCAGCTAGTACATGCCGACTAGAACCTCAGCCGTACTTCAGTACAACCTACGCTGTGGTTGTCTAGAAATTGGGTTTAGCTCATTGAGTCGCACGGACCTCCCGTCATGGATGGTGCTGCTGCTGAGGATTTTTTTTTTTGCGAAAGCCATCCGTTAACTGCATTTCAAAGAAGAGCGAGGACAGAAAAAGTCCAGAACTTCATTAGTTTAATAATTTCTTCTGTGACTTCTACACAACCTCCAATGTCTTCTTCGAATGCAACGAAGCACTGACGTAAAGGCTGTGTCAAAGAAATAAAAACTTTTTTTGGTTCAGACACTTAGGAGAGATGGAGCAAATATAAGTGCCTTGTAACTGAACTCGTGCTCCCTTCCAGTTTCCTAATGGTTTTAGTGTTTTTTGTCCTGCAAAAACTACGCACTTTTTTCCCGAAAATTTGAGGAATCCGAATAAATGAAAAAAAAACAACCAGAAAAAAAAAGATACTGAAGCAGTTCTGCAGGATTTATAGCTAGGAGCTATTCTATCTTACCTCCCTCTAAAAACTTTCTGCGCTTTAATAATCTCAAGCACTAAAAGTATAGGAGCTACAACGTCATAAGTGCACTTTTATTAATTTGTAATGTTTTCACAGCAACCGGTAATATTCTAATATTCTGAGTAACGAGAACTGAAGGAGCTCTCGACTCACGGGAAGGCGTTTCCAGCTAGCAGAAAATCAAAAACACAATGATCCGAAAATGTTGTTCAGAACTGAGAAACGCTTGAAAAGAAATCCGAAATGCCAAATACATGAGCGATTCCGTAAAATTATTCCTAATCTCTCTTCTTACTCACTCGTTCCGCTTCGCATTGGATTTTATGGAACATGAGATGCTTAACGACATGTAAGACGCTAATAGGAGAGGGCTGGAACAATCATCAGGATAAAAATAATCCAAAAAATGAAATACGCTTAAAGGAGAGGATTTCATTGTATGAGACAGTATTTATTGATAGATAAGGGAATCAACATTACTTCCCAATGTAAACAGAAAGAAACAATACATATCTCGGAAATGGTATCCTGTCCAAAAGCATTGATCAGTAGCAGAGTATAAGATGTGCAATAAAATTTTCTAGCTACCTTCTGTGGCTGACTACTTTCAAGAAAAAATAAATTATTAATAATTACTTCGAGTCACCGAGAGAATAAATAAGTGAAATTTCAAGCATGAGGATTTTGCTCCTCTTCAGAATATAACCTAATTCTGAGAGCTCTTTAAAGAAAATTTTCACACTCATTTTTGAAAAGCGGTCATTAGTATAGCCATATAATTACTATATGAACTATTTCGCTTTGAAATTTTTTAAAATCTAAACAACACCTTTCTTGATAACTCCCTGACGCTGATCAAACACCATTTAGTGTAAGGAATAAGAAGGTCTCTGTGAGAGATTTGTAGCGATAGTGCTCGTGTATGTACCTAGTAATACAACCAAAACCTGATGCAAGGAACAAATGTTATGGATCCAATGGTTTTCCGAAGCCCAGAGCAGGAACTAATTTCAGTTACTCTGCGCATATGTAGTACACGGATTTCATGTATATCTAAAGAAGAACAAAATCCACGAAAAATCATTATAAAAATTCAGAAAGGCTGTCCAGGTACTCGCCGGTAGGCGTCACAGGTAATATTGGCGTGTCGCATACATATGTAATAAAATTTGTGCCGGTTTAAAAGTTTTGATTGCAATCAATTCTTCCAAGTAGGGCGAAAACAAAAAGGGCGCAGTAAAGCAGGAAGCCTGGGAAAACGAAGCGAAATAACTACTTGAAAAACTTACAAAAGTAAGCGTGGCGTTGTTAGTAGCTATGCTCACTATAGCACACGTTGAACGTTCTTCTATGATAAAATCATAAGTGTAGATGCCGTGCATGAGCCCAACTGGGATCTGAAAACCCACAGTAGTACTATCCCGAAAAAAGCCTGAGATACTGGTAAATCTCGTACTTGTGTTGCCACAATTATCGTATAAACAACAACAAGAGCAATGATGGTGTTTCTCGGAGATCGTAGGGTGAGAGAATCCACTGGATAGACGACAGCGAGGTAGCGATCCAGCGCCATGAGCGTTAACGTCCACACGGAGCAGTATGCAGAAATGTGCTAAAATTACATCTTGAAGTAGGTCATAAATTCTTGATGCTCTAGTTCCATATTTAGGGATCCCATTCATAATATTTTGACTCTTAGCGCATAGAAGACCACGCAATTCATTGCATCCTTATTTCTCGACGATATTCGTGAATTTTACTCCATCAATACTTATGCATTCAATACTCGTAATTGAATGCCAAATCAAATTAGTGGATAAAAGGAAATTAAACTATGAGAGAATGCGGGAACATGAAGAAAAGGGGCCCTGTCATCAATGGGTGAAAGAGGGTGGAACGATATGGTTATGACGGTTTATAATTAGGAAGTACTGTATTTCCTTGGACTTTCATGAGGAAGTACTTATTTGTTGGTTGATTTATTTATTTCTCTTCAAATCCACATGTATAAATTCCAGTCATAACATAAGGGTCAAAAGAGAAAAAAAATGAAGCATCTCAAAGAAAATTCCACGAAATTTTTCCACCAAAGACATACTTTCCATGTTTTTTCTCATATTTATTCCTTTGTGAGTGAATCCATAGGAGGATGGGCCGAAGGGTCTCACTACGGTCAGGGAACAAGAATTCAAATTCTTAAATCGTGCAAAATTGTGGAGAATGCCGGAGAATGCCGTTTATTGGAGATATTTAGGTAATTCAGTTAAATAATCGTAAATAGACACATTTAGAAGAAATCTAAGTAGGTAGGGCAACATAGCACAAATGGAATGGCAGAATTACCTGAAAGAAATTTATCATACTGCACGTCCATTCTGGAAATATCCACACTGGCAGTGCATAGTCGATTGCTGTGAATGGCACGCAAAGGAGCAAGAACATGAGGTCGGAAATTGCCAGACCTGTAAAATGTACAACCTAAAATCAGTTTTTTTTTCTGTAGATGGTCTAAGGAAGTCTAGAAAGTACTGTGATTGTTAGACCAATTTGTCTCATCCGACTACAACAAGGATTTTCTTTCTAAAATGTTTCAGTTATTCATGGACAAAAGTCCAGAAAAGGTGGTTCATTCTTTAGCAAATTCAATTGATCATAAATACATTTCTCCCTCCCCTCAATAGTAGATTAGCCGATATCCATGGGTTCTGGAAACATTGTTGCTAGTATATTGAGTTACTTTGCTCTACCCTTGAAAGTACAATCTCTCACGGAAATAACAAGAGATCGACGGGATCATTAGAACGACCCATAAAAAGCCTGCGCCCATAAAATCAGAATGGAAACGCTGACGTCACCTCAATAGTTAGAGTGTTTTTTTCTTCGCTGGCTCATAAATATTTGAAAAGGATAGAAAATCCCAGCACATTCCCAGGATTGCCCAATTATCTCTACGTATCCGCATTACCAAGTCGTACAAGTAAATCAAGCAAGCACTTTGGACATGCACGTCTGGCGAGCACAAAAATACGTCGCGTACAAAAACCAGGCATAATCCTAATGTGCGAGAAAATCATGGATAATCCTCTGATAATATAATTCGCTGTTGATATTACCGTATGGATTCTAGCAGCCGTACTATTAGTGAATTTTAACGAATAAAGCAAATTTTCGAGAAGGTTCCCACAATAACCAGACAATCTTTTTCTTATAAATTTTATGTTATGTCCTCATCCTGACTAACACAACAAAAATCTGCTAATACATAGTGTCGGTAAGGGGCGTAGCTAAGATGCTTGTAAAGCAAGAGTACCAACTTATTGATTTTCTCTGATTTTAAAATCCTTAACTTAGAAACCAGATAATGGATGCTCGCTATAGAGTTTTTATTTTGGAATTAAGCATTCACGAATAACCCTTCTCCTTGCGACTGATTGAAGGAGAAGATATCCCAGAAAAGTGAGTCGAGCTCCAGTTCTTTGCAAGTACGCTTCGTAAAGCGTTTTTTTTTCTCACTAGTGACTTGAATATTTTACTCACTGTATAAAACATTTGCAGGTCGTAGGAGACGAAATATACTATGGATTATGGAGGCAGCAAACTTTTGCGTTTCGAGAATTAATCGAGTATTCGTACCTCATTGACTAATCAGCAATCTAGCGCAGATTCGAGATGAAATCGAATATTCAATGTTGTTGGTAGCTTCACAATTTTTTGTTAGACTCTTACTTTGTAGATTTTTGAAATTTTAAGATTCTAAGGCCAAAGTTCTTTCCAGCTATAGCTACTATCGCTATCACGGATCAATCCGAAGAAAAAAGAAAAAGAAAAAAGTAGAATGTTGTCGAAAAGCATATGGTCGGTTGTTGTTGACTACTAACAACTACTACATTAACCTACCAAACATGTAAGTTCGAGCTCTTCTTTTTGTGCTTGTCTGTTTTCCCTTCATCTCTTGCTATTCGAAGGCTCTTTTTTGCTCTTCAAGAAGCTTCTTCATTTCCTAACTAGCTCAATTTCTTCTGTAACCCACAAAACGAGAAAGGAAAGAAAATGCTATTAAAAAGTTTTACAGAGTCCTTTGCAGTGAAATGTGGGCACCCTGAACATGTTTTCCCAAATGTTATTTCCAATTTACAGCTATTTCAACGTGGCAATTTCCTTCATACTTACTTGCAAATATCTAGCTCAAATTCTATTTCATTTCATGTTCGCTCTTTTTTTGCTCTAAATTTGCCTAGCTATGTTATTATTCATAAAAGAACCGCGACAGAGTATGAGCATCTAATCCTATGTGATCGTAAGACGTCTGGAGTATGTATAGTATGTAGTAATCATAGTATTGTGTGATAATGCGACTTATAAATGGATAATGACTACTAGTATAGATAGTGTATGTAACATCATGACTAGATGGCTACCCAGATGAGTGTTAACAGGCCAAACTGTTCTGAATTAGTTTCAGATGATTTTTTTTCCGTTAGGACATAACTTCTGGGCCCTAATGCATCACTGAGATTACGCAGGGTGAACGCATTGATGCCCCTAGCAACATAGGCGGATTTGTGTGATCTAAGCACGTTTACCCTGGGTAAAGGGCTTGGGAAGATAGGATACACGTGGTTATATTCTTTTAGACGCTGAAGCCCAAACATTAGTCCTAGTAAAAAAAATCCAAAGCCTTACTGCCTCTGTCATTCATATAAATACTATCTGAGGGAATGTTAGCTATTTCAAGATTCGAATGAAGAGTTTCCCAAAAAAAAAAGTGTGACAGTTTCAAGTTCTGTTTAGTATGCATGTGTAAGCGGAACATTGTTTTTCCCACGTTGACCTTAGTTTAATGGCATTTTTCCGAGTTCCATCCTATTGGCGCACGTTTGCAATCAATGTGAAATACACACATAAACGCAATTAATTGTCGTTTGCGTCTGTGTGATATCGTTTGATCGGCAATAGTCCACGCTTAATTTTATGGAAGGCGAATCTCGGCGCGGCACGCGATCAAACAATCGCATCGCGCGACATTATCGCCCATGCGATTTTTTTCTCGACGACACTCTATCACGAACGTCGTTAGTGTTTGTTGTGAAAGCAGAACAATTCAAAAAAAAATGAACAAGATTCAGTTCCGGCTATGCTTAGGACCAAATAAAAATCGAATAACGCAATTCATTCAATAATTAATGCAGGACCAGACCTGAAGAATTCGAATGTTCAAAAAAAAAAGACCTATATGCCTTCTTATCATTCCTACAGGATCGTAGTGATCCATTTTCTTCGAACATTCAAATAAAAGACTTGTTCGAAACCGAATTTTCCAATTTCGAATAAGTCGATAGCTATCTACTGCATTATTTGGTCCCATTTAAGTATAGCTTCGACTTGTTTAGAAAGGCCTTCTCTAGAGCACAGGTTTCTTTGGATTCGGGAGGAAAAACCTGAGCTGAGCGACTCTCTGAAAGTAGGTTTTTAAACCCTCCTAATTATATAAAATGAAGAACTTTTCGTTCAGACCGATCTTGCCGTAATTTCCGAGCATGAGATAAAGTTTGGTCCATATATAACTACTTTGAAGGTAATCAACTCGGGGAGCAAGATCTATCCGAACTTCGAGCCACCATGCTTTATTTTGCAGAAGGTGGTATGGAACAGCTACGCTTGGAGATTACGGTAAGACCGTTTGCTAACCGGTCTGAACTTTTTATCTTGTCCTAAATACCAATTCGCATAATTCCACCTTCCAATTTAGAGGGCGGAGTGTTGTTAGAGCGTTATTTCCCACAAAGAACAACTTCAAATAGAAGTTTTTAGGCTTGTTCTATTGGCACGGCGTCGCTTGAATGTGACACCTATCACAAGCAAGACTGTCTTTTTTGATGGTGAACCGGCACATGATGGACGAAAGCAAGCAGAAATATCCACAAAAAAGGTGCCAGTCGAATGTTCCTCATATTCCCAGAATAAATCCCTCATTTACAAGGAATGTTGTTTCTTAAGAAGCAAATTTCCTGTGAATGTTGGTTACAAATGGGAAGTTGCCATTGAATTCACTATGTATAGGCTATACAATGTGATGTAGCACTGGAAATTGCTTTGTTTACATGAAGTGAATTCCTGAGGTTTTGTGCTCTGGATGTATTCCCAGAAAACATGCACTGGCAGCTTCAAATGTACTAGATGAGCTGTTCCCAGAAACTTCTTTTCCCAAAGGGCAAAGCAATACGGTTCTGCTTTCCGTTCCTCACTTTAAACCAAAGGTTGTATCCCATCATTTACGGAACATGAAGGATATCCTTTCAGGGTATCCGTGAAGATATATAGAATGCTCTACATAAATCCCAAAATAGCCGAAAATGAGAAAGAGAGAAAAAAAAACGGATATTGCATTCTGTATGAATCCAGCATAGCATGCTTCTCATCTGAAAATCTCATTGAATTGAATATCGTTCCAGACCCATGCTGCAAAAAATGGGTTCCACATCAATAAGAACACCACAAAATTCTGAATTCGAAGAAGCAGGAGCCATCAACGAGTTTTTAAACAGTAATTGTAAGGTTTCCCATCTAAGAGAACTTCTACAGAATACTACTACAGCAGAGTATACTATGTACATTGAGAGAGGATTTTTATTTTTTTAATCAGATAGTTTTCTTTCCTTGATCCTTTTCTAAAGTGATAAATGCCAAATGCACGAAATTAAATGCCCCAACCCCCTCCCCCCCCCCCCACCTCTCCTCACCCCTCTCCTAACGAACTTCTCTATCTGATTCAATTGTTTCTTTTCCTAAAAGATATTTTCCCTAACGATCTACTTCCGTAACTTTACACATTTTTTATCCAGCAACTACACATTTTTTATCCAGCAACCTGCTCCACTTCAAACTCAGAGGATAAAAACTGGAAGCAAGGACAACAACGCCTAGCCCGCACACTTCTAATTTAAGTAGTAAATAAGTTTTGCAGCTGTTTATATGTGAGTTGGTGTAAACTAATAGAAGGACAAGACTTCGATCGAAGTACAAATAGATGCTAAAGTGGAAGTGAGACGAAGAGAAAATAAGAAAATCACCAATGATCAGGGTATTTGTGGAGTTCCTCATCGCCCTGTTCAACGCCACAACCACCACAAGGAGGTTGCCGACGATTCCAACGACAATAATAAGGGCAAAAATCGAGGGAATAATGATGCCGATTTTTCGTTCGAATTCTTTCGTATCGTTGTAGAACGCCATCCACTGCTCCAGCGTTGGCCCAGAGCTGGTCGTATTCCCGTCGTCATCCATGTTTGAGGGAGAACTTTACGTCTGAAATCGTGGACTTCAAAAGGTGGTAGTTATCAAACTTTTTTTTCACGATCAGCGATTCATTTGATGCAAAGGTGTATCGCAGTTCCAAAAATTCACGATGGAACAGATTCCCAAGCCACCGCATGTACTTGCAGTGGATAAATCTTCCAGAATATGTGTAAGAAAGATCAATAGAAGAGAGGAAAAAAGGTAAACCGGATAAAGGCGAACAAGCAGACAGACAGGAAGATAAATGATCGACAAAGATAGATGAAAATAAATCAATTAGAAGGGTGCTATCCTACGTGAAATTTCTCTTTCTGGATCAGACCTTTTTCCTTCGTTAGGCATAAATTGGGTGGGACCGTTAGGAACAAATTAACGATTACCGTGGATTTTCGGGGAAAATAGCGAAAAGGTATTTTTATTTGACAAATATTATTATTACTCTGTTTCGTAGCGATTTTCTCATTTAAGCCCACATCCTGTTCGGTTTAAAAAAGCATCTCTTTCCTCTAGAATCTATATACCATCTAGAGTATACAAATCCTCGCAAAAATTGCCTGAATTTCAAGCACGGAAAGCTTAAAAAGAGTTTTCTTTCTCAGGTGGAAAGTAATGAAAGAAATTTTCTGGAAATTATTTGGAAACAGATTCTCACTTAAACGATGCTCTCTCTGTTAAAACTCTGGCGACTGGCCAATCAGACGTCAGAGACAAGTGCTAGGTAGAAATTCATGAGAGAAAAGGGCATGAAAGGATATGTTATGTGTCACATAAATATCGAAAGCAATCTATGTAGTCTAATGTTCATGGATAACACCTCTATTTTTACTACTTTTTGAGCACGCCTTTGTTCTGGGGTTTCTAAATGTTTTTTGCTTATAGAATGAATAAAAGAGTATTCAATTGAGAACAGAAGTCCTGGAAAACGTGTGATACTCCATTTTTACCACCTTTCAATTACGGCCTTGTTCTAAATTTCCTTTTAAAAATATTATAGCCATAAGCAGAAAAAAATGAATAAAATAGTGGGGAATAGTGGAGTACACACTGAAAAGTAAAAAGAAACAGAAGTCAAGAGCGTGGTGGTGTATCCAGGAAAAAATAGGCGAATACAGGATTGTTCTGAAGCAGTGCAGAGATGCATTTTTTGATGAGATGCCTTAATAAAAGTTCTGCAAGATAGGGGCTTTCTGCCAGCCAACCAAGACATCCTGGATCTCATGTGAAAATCAGTTTTTCATTGTCGCACGGTTTTTCCACTGCTCATGCACTAAGCGACTTTTTTCACCAGCTTCACAAAAAACATTTTAATTGGTGGCGCCTTCTAATGCGAAGGGGCGGCGGGATGTTTCAAATTCACACATATGATGACACCATATCACGCACAGGGATGATGTGCATAACTGGGAACTGGGAATTATTCAGCATTCCAGGTCGTCGGTTTCCACGCGTGCAAAACGAGGAACACGTAAGGTACCCGAAGGATGGAAGGAGATCGCGGAGGCGGAGAGGCATCCACATCGATTCCACCTGCTCTAAGTGATGTCGTAAAAGTACTGCAGGCCGTAATTGTTATTTAACCCTAATCTGTAGATACCGATCAGTTATTCTGGGAATGATCCCTGGCACAAGTCCGAGTTATGGATAACTGAATTTGCCTGGAAGAGTGTAGCAAATACAATTGTTGTACGCATGAACAACAAGCAATCAAATCAACGGAAAAGCTGAGACGGCAAGGGTGATTCCAGGAATAAATTACAGCTCATACAACTAGTCTTGGGAATGTTTCGGTATTCGTCATACCATAGCAAAATATAGAAACCCCAGTACATTTCTAGGAGACAGATCCAGGCATATGCATGGACAAGGCGCAGCCAGAAATTCTTAACCATGCCAGAAAATGAAGCGGAATATCGGATATCACAGGTGAATAAAAAAAGAGAAGCCGGAAGCATATGAATAATGGAAATTGGAAACATTATAGCCGCAAATCCGCAGAGGAATCAATGTTAGACATTGCGAGGTTCAACATCATTATTTATTTTATTTATTTACAAATTACATCACGGAAATGTGCAGTCACAACAACAAGGGCAGAGTAAGAGCATGCATCACTTACAACTTAAGGAAGGAATGAAAAACGAGGAAAAAGAATCAGCAATGATCAGTAATTTCCATTATTTGTAGCAGTGCAAAATGTAAAAATATAGAATTCAATAGAACGAGAATCAAAGTTAAGGTGGCCTGCTACAGTTATGTATAAGACCCTGGCAAAATCACCGAATCCGATATGAAAGAATAGAACGAAACTCTAAAAAGCCATTGCTAATGAGCATATCGTCCGTTGAGATTGCAGAAGGCGGGAGCAAACGCGCATTCAGTTAATTCTACTTCCGGGCAACAGCACATCCGGAGATCTTCGGGAGCACAGAGCAGGTTTTCATTGCCAAGGGAACACCTATTTTTCCACATCAAACAGCGACTAATACAGTGCGAATTTTGGCAGAATCTCAAGGAACTTGAAAAAAGGCAAATTTTATAATTTCGCAGTGGAGCAGGACATGAAAACTTGTGTGAGAGAAGAGTAGTTCGTGGTTCAGGTGAGCTAGCGGCCATGAGTTCAAAAAAAAAAGTAGCGTTCTGTAAACGAAATAGGATGTTCGAGCCTAAGAAAAAGATCAAGTGCCCTTCTTCAGATGGAAGGCGACTTTATTTAATTTTCCTTTTCTTCTTAATTTTCAAAACTCATTTAATTTTTTAATTTATTTGATTCCCCTGCAAAATTGTAGCCCTTTTTTCAATTCTGATCCTTTCTCAACAGATGTCAGACGCTGTTTTCTTAACTACGACCTGGTAGAAAAAAAACAAAGACATTTTTAGCTCTCCATTACGCTCATATGCTAAATATCAAACAAGAAGGTGTCCTAAACTTTCCTAGAAAAAAAAACCAAACAAAAAACAAAATCTCCCTAATTAATTCCCGAGAAAACTCATATTGTTCGACACTTTTTACGTCTCACATACCCATAATGAGTAAGTACAATCAGGTGTATGTGCGCCATCGTACTTGAAAAGGGTATCCACTAAAGAATTCTCAAGTACCTCGTTGACTAAACGACCAAGACGGCGCGGTTACTTAGGAATGGTACGGACATCGTCGTCATTCATTGCAAGATGAGGTCGTCAGTGGAAATATGAACGTATTACTTCAGATATCTAGAGCATTTTGCTTGAAGAAAATGAATAGTGCGATGGTGATGGTTGGAAAATAGTCGCAAAATATGGTGGCTGTACTGGATAGTGGAAGAAATTTCACAGAATAGGGTCCTAGCAACAATATACATCGTTTTAGAGCAGGAACTACTCTATAGATAGGGTTTCAGAAAGAGTTCCTTAGA
>KN767750.1:6918-18749 GCA_000816745.1 Ancylostoma duodenale | reverse complement strand
CTTGTTATACTTTGTCGTTCGAAAACTAAGACGGGCAGTAATTAATTACTGTTACAAATTTTCATCCGAACTGCAATTCCAATCTTTTCGTCTTAATCATTTCATTAACTTATTGTTGATGCTTTTCGCAACATGTTTCACTCTTCTCACTCATATCACATTCATATACTTATATTGAATTTATGTATTCATATCCAATGATTGTTCTTCGTGCCAGTACAGCGTAGGTGAAAAGTATTGCACCTTTCGTGAATCATGTAATAAAAATATGTGAAATATAGGAAGTCGAAATCAGATGAAAGAGAAGAACAATAAAACACAAAACACTCATGTGTGTTGTCAGCCTCATCTCTATTTTCACCAATCATCAGAGAAAGCCAGAGAATGCTTCAATACCGCGCTGAGAGTAGTCGGTTTGACTTGATCAACGGTACTAATGGAACGTACTAACTTGTTTTGTCTATGAAATAATTTCACTTCCTTTCTGCTTTTGTTAAGAGCGCAGAAGAACTTCCTATCAGTTTCGTCGGTTCTAGCGCCAGTATCACCATACGACCGCCAAAATAATATTTTGAGGAAGCATATCGTCCTTTGGATCAACTGCTGGTTAGGTAGGGCATATGCTACAATAGAGAGTATAGACTTGCGTATGGATTATTTCGAAGAAACAAGGGGGTGAAATCGATGACGATACCTGCAGTGGATCACTTGCCGCTTCCCTCGCAGTTTCCGTTTCAAGAATGGAGATATAAGGGAACCGACAAAGTCTCATGTTGTTTGTTACATTGTTTTCTGTACATTGTAAAGAAACTGGTCACATCAACGTTAGCTACTGAGGCTTTTACGAGTCATTTCAAGCGGTCAATACTTTTCATGCACGCTGTATATACATACTTCCATCTCAGGAAATATTCCAAATTTTTGCGATAATTCACTACTCATTGACATTGCAGTGTCAGCGATTCGTTGAAGTTCTATCCTGATCCAGTACTTAGTGGAGTCCTCCACAAAAATGCCAGGCCTCCCCCTCGTCGTCGCAGTCCTTAGCTTTACTCTAGCTGTTCATGGCCACTCGTTGTTTCGAGGAGGTATGACGGAGGCTCCCAATGATCTCGAGTACATTGCCGCAGTTCATGGGGATGTGGTGCCTGGAGCCGTTATGACAGAGGATCCCAATGATCCTGAGTACATGGTCGGTGGATTTCTGTTTTGCTGTGATCAATGAGATGTTGTTCAGTGGGTTCCACTGACCCCACTTTTAAATCTGGTTTGTCGTTGGCTGATCATAATTCAAGTGAGTGGCCGGAACCTAGAAGGGAAAATAAGTTTCTATCTGTGCAGGACTCCATATTCATATTATCCATATCTTCTAATCCAACGAGTTTCCGCTATTGATCTTCTAATCCAACGAGTTTCCGCTATTGCAACTCTTAGTTAACCATTTCAGGAGAAGGCGTGGAAAGCAGCGCTAACTTTGAATCAGGACAGTGATCTGAAATATCTCATGGTTCCCATCAAGGTAAGTGTCGGGAAGAATTCTTTATTTACGTACAAGGATAGAATGCAACACTTTGGCAGGCTCGCTGTGAGGTACTGATTTCGTATGTTCACCTTTTGTTAGTCAATGAAAGTTGAACGTTTTCAGCGCATACACAAAGATCTATCTTTTTCTATGGCCTCACCACACCAAAACTAGGCCATCTTCCACCGAATCTCAAAGTTGAATCCCACATTATAATAAGCGAGGTGTTGAGTGAATGATGCATTTTGGATAGCTGCTATAGAACAGCCCTAGCAGCATATCATCAGTCAGAAATGGTTACCTTTTTTCAGATGACATTTGAGGAAATTTATGCAGATTTGTTCTTAGCGACGTATTGATTTCATAAATAAACTATTAGATGATAATAGAAAGCGTTTCTGGGTTTGCTCGCATGTTTTATTCCGCCCAACTTAACTCTGACAAGGACCATTGCTACTGCCGATAAATTCACTCAAAATGCTGATGATTTCTGTGATAATCGTGGTGGGGGACGTGAAGGGCTAGGCATACTTGCAATGACGGCCATTCGGTCGCCACGCGATTTAACTTGCAAACATCACAAATGTTGCCGTGGTCATTCCACGGGCTCTCATTCTCTAGAACGCCGCTACGTCTAAACGTTACGACGCGACTGAATCGCTCACTTTTTTGCTTCTTTTTCCTAGAAATTTCCTTTATTTCGATTTGTTTGTGCGGATTTTTTCACTGTAACAGACTCCCTGCTCAAGAGTTATTCAAAATATAGGTAAAATTTTCCGTTTTTTCGAATGGTATCCTCTTGATTTGTTCCCAAACCCCAGTATTTCACAGTGATTTTTTATTCTTTGTCCATAACCGACTTTGCATACCTCCAAATTGTGAATGTTTCACCAAAATTCCGAAAAATTATGCAATAAATATGCTCACTAGGTCAAAGAGGGAATTAGAATCAGTTGGAAACTTTAAAATAGATAGTCCTTCGAAACCAAGCAAAAGCCATAATTCAAACGTAGAAAGCTTTTTTATCACAGCTTACTATAGCGGTGCGGAAAACAAGCACGAATAAAGCTTAAATATCAAAAATTAGTATGATGAACCCAGTAAATGATTCAATGCCGTCGCCAGTAATTAGATGAAGTATGCACCAGCACGCGATCTATTCGCCGCGACTGGATCGCTCCTGCAGAACCTAGTCGCGGCGATCAAAACGCGTCGCTTGAAGTGCTCCCAGGGCTTGAGAGATGCCTTCCGCACTGGCCGACAAGCGAAAAGTTAGCACAGTTATTCGGATGATAACTTTGGTAAAAATGCTTGCCGTATTCGGGTCAAGCATTAGCAAGTAACCACGTTCCTACGCACAGTCTCATGAAAACGTAGCAAAAATTGATGAAATCAGTGCCCCGATTTTTATTCGAAGTCAATGGCACATCCGGGTTCAACGTGCCGGAAAAAGAATAGTACAGGCGGTTCAACTCGGAGTGAACATCGCGTTGCAATACGTGCTTGGGCTAATCCATTCCAATAGATCAAATTCTCATTTGAAAGTCCACGTGCGAGTGGTTTTAAGCAGTTCGCACGTAGCCTTTGTACTGGGTCCGCAATTGCACCGATGTTTACTCCGTGACAAATGTCATATAGACTCGATCCTACGACAAAACAGCAAAAAGCCGGTGAGATCGAGAAGCCGATAAGCTGGTACCGAAAAGCAGAATGCGATAAGAAGATACTATCATGCGATATGGTAGTCATATGTATTCGTATTCAGCGTACTGATGAACCCTGTTACAAACGTTCTTGCCCGTCCTTGCGGCAACAGCGGAAAAATTGAAAAAATCAATACTTCGACATCTTCGTGCAAAATATGTAATAGTCACATGCGTTTTCAACCTGGTAGTGCACACATTTTTCTGGAGCGCAGACGTATAATGTAGGTTTCATCATGGGCAGGTAATAGACATTGTTCGCGGTGATGGAAAAAGACGCAGCAGTCGACCAATGTTCCGTCACAGTGTTATATATAGACATAAGGGCAAACGTCTGCAAGGCCCTATAATGGACTTCGTGACAGGACCAGTCTGTTTCTGTTGATATCAGTTCCTGTAATCTCTTGTATTAGACACACTCCAATTTCCAACACGGAAAGGGTAGATACATATCTGGCTGCAAAAAGACTTGAAAGTGAATCCCTCCCATAATTACCCACGGATTGTGGAGAGGCTACAACACGCCTTGTACTGAGAATAGAATAGAGAATGGAGTAAATGGTGGTTTAGTCTTTTTTGACAGATAGTTATTATTATCATCTTTATTGTTATCTTTATTGATTTGGAACCTTGTATTCAAATGATGTTGAAGATTACAACATGATGGATGATGATGACATAAGCAACATTGTCACTTACGAAACGCTTGTCACGAATCAAAACATTAGGTTTGCTTGTACTGCATGCGGTTTTTGATAGATGTATTCCAGGTCGTTAAGGCCGACAGTCGAGTGGTAGCTGGAATAAAGCATACTTTTGAAGCACTTTTCGGTCAGTCTGGTTGTATTAAAGGAGTAAGTTTTCATGTAATTGTTGAAGAAAAAGTGATTCAAAGACCAATCTGGCTGGAAGTCTAAAATTAAGTAACCGTGACTGGTGAGCATTTCGAGATTAAATCCGTTAGATAGGATCCATGCTCACTGCTGAGGAAATATGAATGTTCTGTCACAGTCACAATCAAATTGAATACTTTACATGGACTTCGGCACGATTGTGAAGCATTCTTAAAGCTTTCTTTAGAATGAATATTTGGCGCAGATACCGGCGAATGGTGAAGATCGTTATAATAAGAACAATATAATGACTTTTCAGGTTGTTGAACTAGCTAAACTTGCCACAGCCAAATGTCAGCCTATTCCAGACGGAAGTAGAGCTGTGCGTTGCCCTATATGTCCCAACTCTAAAGCCGTGATGTTTTTAAACTTCAGTATTTTTAGCTGTACAAAGTGGTACACTTTGTAAGGCCTTGGGCGAACTGCGAACGGTACACAGTTTCGAAGATCAGGGACGTTGCTGCTGTAGAAGAACTTTAACTAATAATCTGTGTAGATGAAAGTAGTGCATCTTGTCGTTTATGTGAAAGTGATGATGAATTGCCGTGAAATAAAAAGAAGACCTACTTCTGAGGCTCAGAGTTGAGGGAACTGCTCCAAAAACCAGGAATCGTGTGTGTTTATCTCAAATGTTGCCGCTTTCTCAGAGATCGCCTCATCTCGGCCTTGTTCAAAAATGTGCGGAGACGGTGGAAAACGGTATATGAACGTGATTTCACAACGGTGTGGGCAAGAAAATATCCTCTAGGCATAGCCAAGCTCTTGCTAGCACTTTCTCAGACCTATGTATTGCTCTACTCCCAAGACTTCTGCTTAGTCGCGCCTTCGTGCCAGGTTGTATATCGATTTTGGTGGTTATTCATAACGTGTTTGGCATATATATGTACATATTATAAACGCTTTGCTTACGTACTATGTGATGGTTTCTACTTGGGAGAGGACAACTCGAAAGTACCCGTAGAAGGGCATCAAACCGGAAGACAACCGTTTCGGACTTTAAACTGTCCAAGTAGGACAGTTTAAAGTCCGAAACGTATGTTTCATCAGTGTTAATGTTTACATCTTCAGACAATAATGTAAGAGAAAATGAGCGACTGCTCCTGCTGCAAGTTGCCTTTTCAGGCAAAATCCCTGGTGATTGGCAGTGTATCCCACTTTGTTGAAGTTAACTACCCTAGAAGCACTAACTCATCTCCCTCTTGACTGTGTGCCGTTGAAGGTAGCACTCACGGAAAAAAATTTCCTTGAGATTTTGCCATTTTCTGGGCTGTTCGAGTATGCTGGTGTTAGATCTAATGTCAAGAATCACCAAAAGTGCTAAAATATATTGTACAATTCCGAAGATGACTGATCCAAGACAAGTGAGAGATACTTGATCTGTAGTGATCCGCTCATTGCTGCATCGATCACGATAATCTTGATCGATGCTACCGCGTTCCATCAGCTGATATGGACATACTGCGCCTTGTCACGCGTTTCGTCAAACTCGTCAGGATGGTATTCTGGCACGTACTCACAGTTGCTACGGAGTTGAACGCAGTGGGTTTTCGCTGCCGGTATGTTACGGAAGTTATTTGGGCTATGGTAAATCCTCGAGATGTTCCAAAATCTCGAGGACGAATTTTTCCGTGGGTGCTGCTGTCAAAGGCAGCAAACGCCAAAATCCTCGACACCGAGTTGAACTACCGATAGTGGAATACATCGTCAGCCATCAAAAAAAGTTCATCGAACACAAAGGATCACGACTTACCTGCGAAGAAATCTAAGTCGCGAACACCGCGATCACAGCTGCCTTGAATGCGCCAGCGCACACAGGTCGCTGCCGCTCGGTACAAGCGTGTGTGGCCTTCGCGTGGAAGGACCCACGAGTGTCAGACGGAGCGCGCTTAGTCGAACGAGAAACAGCACCATGATTTCGTGGATTTTCCGTACATTTCGCGCTGTTTCACTATTGGATATGAGTTCTAGGTCAAAACCCCAAAAACCAGCGAAATATCAAACACGAAGATTCGAGCGGGTGCTGCCTTTAAGGACTATGTGCATCCTCTAGATAACAAATTCGGCTGCATATGAGAACAGATCAATTTACGACTAAAGTGGCTGATGTAAGTGGAAGAGAGAATGACACAAGTTTTTTCTTTCTCAAAATTGCGCTCAAATGAAGTAGAAAGAGTATTGCCGTAGAACTGTTGCCATAGCCTTAACTTATTTTCTTACACTTATCTTATGAGCTTCATGTTGAACGTCGATTCTTTATTTTCCATCAGCCAACGTTCCGGCCATATCACTTTCTTGAGAGCCTGAAACAGCTAAATGCCATTTATGTATTCCAAACAGAAAGTGGACCAAATGTTAATCGATAGAATTGGAATAAATTCTGTATAAAAGCCACGGCACATCGTCATACCATGTGATTGTATTTGTCCCGTACAAGCAGCCGTTATCCTGCATTTCTTACTCCAGTTCTTTGCCAGTCTCCTTAAATTCGCAGAATTTTCACAACTGTTTCTTGTTCTCAAGTTGACAACTGAACTCCTTCAATTTTTTTCCAAGGAAATCTGCGGGAGAGCATGCTACTAAGTATGATACATTAACTCATATCTCGAAAGCGTCTTTGATACTTGTGTTTGGGCTACCGTGAGACGTTATGCGTTCAGTTACACCAAGAATCACAAAATATGAGAAGAACCAATATGAATAGAAGTATGCGAACAAGTCAGGTACGTGAATGTGTGTAGAATGCGCAAAAATGAGCCAAATTTATGGTGTCCATACAATTTAGGTTTCATGTATTTTTGAATAAGAAATGCAGGTGAGCAGCAGAACCGAACCGTGCTACGGCCATCCCGTTTTCCAATGAGTATTATTCATCTTGTGAAGCTGACAGCCTGCGGCTTTTTCTTCACATGAAACCAACAATCAATGAGCTTCAAAATCGATGTTTCCGAGGAGGGCTATGCTATAATATCCCTGCATCGTTGAGTTGCAGTTCCTCGCTCAGACCGAGCGTTAAATTTTAATGTTTGTGGTTTTGTCGCACATTGCTTGATCCTCCAAGATTATAATGCAAAATCAGTTCTGACGTAGAGTTGCTTCGCTTCTCAGAGACGAGCGCAGCTGATGTGTTTTTATGTTCAGTATCTGGGAAGGGGAAAGAACCTTCAATGAGGATGTGTCACACAACAATGGCAACAATGCGGATTGTCAGTGACTTCAAATCAATAGCGATAGATTGATCAGTGCTGTTGTTTACACTCTACACAGGAACACATTTCAAAGTCCTCGAGAGGATTCCGTTCGTTTGCCTCCGTCCCTAACGCCCACTTGGTCAGTGGAATCCAGTCGTGCCAGCTGCTCATTGACACTTTTATGTTCCCTCCTGTCGATCGCTTGAGCGTCTTCCTTCCTAGTCATGTTGCCAAATTTATTCTTATTTTCAAAAGTGCTAAGATGTGAGGCGTTTGCTCATTGATGAACAACATTATTGAATAACGCTCATAATTATAGTCTCTTATTAATAGAGCAGCTTATAACCGCTTATCCTTCACTTGCAAGACAATGCCACGGATATTTATGAATCCTGTGCAAAACTAACTGGCGATTGGTGCTCATTGCGGAACCAACTCACGCCGTCCCTCCTTCGTTTTGATCCCGCCGCTCTTTCCGGTCGCAACGCTATGAATCAGCGCAAAGCCCATCCGCCAACTATTCGACACGGTCTGTATACACTATTTTCACAAGGACTTGATGTGAATCAAAAAAGCGTGTTCTTCCCTTCTGGTCTTTCATGCGAACTCAGCCATCTTCCCTTTTAGGAAGGTATCAAAATAAGGGAAACCTGTCGTCCATGTTGGTTTTTTTTCAAACAAAGAAGTCAAATAGTTTATTAATCAAACTTGTTTATACATCTTAAGCATCCGGTCAACATGCTGTTGTTTGGATCCATTGGCTGAAACATACACTCCCTTCCGTAACTCTACATATATCCTATTATTTGGAACTGTGCATGGTACAGCAACTTCGGAACTTTCTATGGTCGGAAATAGACTCAGTGGACAAAGTAATAATGGGGCACAAATTTCAGCATCCCACACTTATTTCCTGAATTTTAGTATACGACACCACCGCTTTTCCCACGTTTGATATCTATACGCGAACTGACGAGTAATGAGAATAGGTAAGAGGCTTTAGTCTTTGCTTAGGTACATAAGAATTGCAAGTAGTGATTTTCACATTTTTCTCAATATGTCGCGGTAGCCGCCAAGGCACCGGAGAGAAAGCGCAGATTCGCGCGAAACGCTGCAGGTTTAAACAATGGAGCCATCGCGAGGCAGATTGGTAGTATTCATTGCCTGTTTTCCTCTTATTCACGAAATCTGGATGGATACGATAAAAAGAAGGATAATGGAAGAGTTACAGCTCATCATGAGAGACAGATATGCAGGCAAACGCTCAACAGTTGCTTGTCGCTCAACCAATTCCGAGCAGAGCTGAAACTTCCTGTTTCAAAGACCTCTGTCGAGAGAGCCCTACACTGCAATGGAAACATCGTGAGGGAAATCATGAAGAATGCCCCACCCATTACTGCCCTTCACAAGACGGCGAGGCAGGAGTTTGCTCGACGGATCATGACAATAGACTTAAGCATAGTAGCACTAATTTTCTACGTTCAAGCAATACGAATGAGACCCTTTAAAACATCTACCTTCACATCTTCTCAGACGAGAAGGAATTCAATTTGGATGGACCTGATGTTGTGAAAAGCTACTGGCGCTATCTGTAGAAGAACCACACCATCTGCAGTCTTCGGAAGCGGATCGGAGATGATTTGGGGTGCATTTTGTGTTGGAAACAAACTAGAGATAGCGTTTCTTCCGTCTTGTATAGACTCGGGCTCTGTACGCGGCAATCGCTGCCGTTTTTTGAACGTTATGAATAGGCCACCATGCAGTCCGCAGCTGAATCCAATGGAGAATTAGCATTCTAACACAGAAGATTCACAGGAACCTTCGCCAATTCCAGGCAATTTAGCAGCTGAAAGCAGCAGTCATTTACGCTTGAAAGGAATCAGGAACGACGCTGTGAATGCTCTAGTGAACACCGTGTCGAGTCGCCTCATTGAAGTGGTTTCTTAGCAGGGACCCTGTGCACACAAGTCCACTTACCAAAATGAACACAAACTTGAACTAAATAAGTGATCGAAGAGTCCACTGACATGTTTGGTCTGACGACTGGTCATTCTTGGCAAACATAAGCGTTCATTGGCTTCCCTCTATACTTCAGGTTCAAGGCAGCGAAAGAAGAGAGGGGCGAACATGACGGGTAACGATTTTTATACAGAAATGACGTCAGATTAGCATTCAGGATCGGCTGTTGATAAATATCGATACGACTTTAATTTCGTGAAGCAAATGGATCATTAGCCTTCTAGTTGGCACTTGATGGGGCACCTGAAACGGATTTCTGGCTCTAAAGAAGGATCTTGCTTTGAAATGTTGGCCGTCCTGAATAAACTGACTACTAATCTCGCGTATGCTTCTGCAGTTCACCATGAAACAATAAGAAATTGAAGTCAGAATAGCAGAAGCTTCTTCTCTGCAAGTGCCTATCACTGTAAAACTTCCGGGAGTGGGGATCCAGGTTGACTTTGCTATACTCGCGCGAGATCCTTGCCCTCTTCTCCCTCTTCCTCCCTCAGCTTATACTTCACGAGAATTAGTGAAGCAACGCTCCTTATCTGTATGAAAATGGATTGGACGAATAGAAGTAGTCGGTTAACAATCTTGGCTAAAAACGGCTGTAATAAGTACTCTACAAGCTCCTCAACTGTTTTCAATCAGAGACGCCACTGAAGCTATGTATTTATTGTGTTTCGCTTTTTATGGGTTTCGGAATAGGGGCCTATTAAAAGTTCGATAAGGAATCAAATGAATAAAAAGAATAGAATAGTCATCAAAGCAATAAGTTGTGGTATAAGAAATCCTTGGAATTAATCAGAAGGTCTATATGAATCCCACGTGCATCAGATGTGCCGCTAACATAAGGTCGAATCATCCTACACCATGACAAGGTCGGTAAAATATGATGAGGTCGGACTACACAATGCTTATTCTGTCTGATTTACGGCGAATATCCCGTCTTCATGATCCAGCGGAATACATGTCGAAAGCTAAACGTTGATGAGCCGGTCATATAATGAGAAGGAAAGATGATAGATGGACAAAAAGGACTTTGGAGTGGATCCCGAGAGAGACGAAACGACCTCGAGGGAGGCCCGCAACGAGATGGACAGACGTATTCGCTATAAGGAGGGACCAGCTGGACGCTCACCTGGAAACGAGTCAAAGGTCTTGTCAGGGCCACGCTGGTCCTGAATGACGACGACGAGAGAAAGAACCGAATGTAAGCGATGATGCGGCCCGCAGAACAAGTGAAGGCGGGCCATCTAAGTGCCTAAGTGAGTAATTTCTCTCGTCAAGCTGAAAATTGATAAAGACAAAATCATTGGTTGTGAGAAACACGGAAACAATGTTGTAGGGAAAGTAGAATGGTTTTCATCATATACAGCATACAAGCTTGGTAAAAGGGCAGAAAAATTTGGCTGAAAAGTTGCAAGGACTTTAAGGACTTTCGTTTGCACCAAATACTTGTACTTAGCAGTTCAGGAGTTCGATGTTGCTCACAGCCTTGCTTTGGTAATCGCCAAAAGCTCACTTCGATTTCATGCAAATGATTTCGTCGCAGTACAGCCTCTTTGGATTGGAGCAATGAGCCGTAATGTCACGTTTGACGAGGCATCCGTAACCGAAGCCTTGCCCTGTATCGTTACAATATCACTGGAAAATTGTACCCCTCTTTTTTTTCTCCAGAGACGTTTCCTCCAAGAGATTCCAGTTCACCCTATGTGTTTGTTTAACAAATGGTCCATGAGATTTATACGGAATCTGTTTGAAAAACTGCCAATTCTGCATGAGTCAGCCGATGGCTGTTTTTTTAATGATTGCCATATGACTGGTTTATGCGTTCGACGATACTAGACATAACTATACACATCATTCCTTCCCACGATCCAAAGGACATAATTGAGGAATGGTTTACAAGCGTGGAAAATATCATCATTCGCATTGATAAAAAAAAACCATTCACCTTCAGAACGTGTCCACCCGGATGAAATGGGCGGTGGCAAACAGCTCAGTATAAAATTTAAAGGTCTCGCCATCCATTGCTGGCCGGAGCGTCCCACGCTGCTCTCACACAACTTCATAGGAGGAACTCATGCTAAAAGTCGAAATTCCAGGCGTTTCTCCACATAACTCCTCCAAACTTAATGTATCCATAAACTCTGAAGCAGTTTTTGATCGTTCCCCCATCGTCATTTATGCCTGTTCATTCATATTTCTTCCGTTCCTGAACTTCCTGGTTTCTTCCTGGACTTGATTTCATACCAGATTGGCACTTCTTGAAGAGCTTAGCTTGTGTTGACATTGCTGAATCACATCGCTATCGTTTATAACCTCTCATCAATCGATATCTAGTGCGAGTCTTCCAGAAGAATGCCAAACTTCGTATTCGTTATCGCAGTATTTTCCTTCACTCTAGCGTCTGTTAACGCGATGATGACCGGTGGTGTTATGGATCAGGATCCCAAGGATCCTGAATGGATGGTAGGTACATCTACCTTATTAGTCCCCATCTTCTTAAGATTCAGCTCTA
>KN767749.1:0-13877 GCA_000816745.1 Ancylostoma duodenale | reverse complement strand
ATTTTTTGCACTGATGTGATCAGATGGGGGAAACAAACGTCCTCTAAATCACATGAAACACGATGTAAGTCCACTGCTGTCTCTGCATGTTTAAAGCCGCATAACGTCTAACTGAAAATTGCGAAATTTCGATCGAATCTCTATTAAAGTTATGGGGCGGGTATCGTCGAGTACTTAGGCTCACGAAGCAGTAGACGCGACATGAATACCTTTTATTGAATTAAGAATGCGACATTGAGAAGAAATATGACGAATGAAGACGTACAAGCAAAAAATGGGTAATTCGCTTGAGAATTAGAACACGGGTTGAGAACCAGTATGTATCGACGGAGCTCTTCTGATACATCAACCTTAGCCAGCTGTCGATCGGTCCTGTGGTTCTCAAGTTACTGGATTACTCTACTTGGTCGATTCTTAAGGGCAGCACCCACGATAACCTTCATGTCCGAAATTTTGGATGTTTTGAAGTCCGGACAATAGTCCCAGTAATTCTGCGCAAGTTGCGCCGCCGGAGGCATGAGCGTTCCGGAGATATAGCAAGTCAAACCTGGTATCTTGGTATCCGCGGATGAGATGTGGCGGGATCCGAATCATCCTGATTTCTGCCGTTCACTCAGTTTTCCAAAGATAACTTTCCATCTTCATTTCCAGAAGTTTCACGTTGTGATGATCTGATTCTCCCATTTACGCTCTTTCAATTGATCCCAAGTTCGACTCTCTTTAAATCTTGGCATTGTTCGTACAACTCAGTAGTATATTTCTTTTTCTAGCTGCTTTTTGCCCAGATTGTTATAATTCTTTATTCTCCACCTCGACCAACGTTTCGGCGGTGTCGCCTTCGTCGGGGTCTTCGCTGCAGTAGAGATCTTGGAAAGGCAGACCGCGAATACTATTCGCGTATTCGACGTATTTGCGGTCTGCCTTTCCAAGATCTCTATTGCAGCGAAGACCCTGACGAAGGCGACATCGCCGAAACGTTGGTCGAGGTGGAGAATGAAGAATTATAACAATCTGGGCAAAAAGCAGCTAGAAAAAGAAATATACTGCTCTTTCAATTGTTATTAGACCATACTATCGCTTCTTGTTCCCAGAATTTTCAAATTTTCAATTATGATATAAATCTCTGTTTGTTAGCTCTTTACACTTAAGCATAAGTTTCATTTCTTTTCTTGAGGTATGTCTTTGTCGTGATCATTCTATTTTCCTTCCATCTGTGCTTTTTCTCCTTCATAGAATCTGAAAAATTAGTCGATTATCTAGGTGCGCCAAGGAATCCGTTGACAATGTATCGACTTCCTTGATCTACTCCACCAGCGTAACTCGGCCGCCTTACCATAATGTAACAAATTGGTAGCATCCGAAAACTATTTTAACGTGAGTTCTGACAGAATTGACCACATTATTCATGTTGCTCATAATCAGAAACCCAAGATTACGCTGAAATCTGAGTGACGAAGTTTTTCGTGGGTGCTGCCTTTAAATCAAAACCATTTACTAGCGCTGCTAGTTTAAATATATTCACGTTCACAAAACTTCCTACAAACTAATGATTCTTGTTGGTGCATCTGAATACCTTAGAGGTGGAGAAACGTCTGAGAACTGATAGATATCTTTGTTGGTAGACATTAACGATACCATACCAACTTTCACGTCCAGCACCTCATACATTTACAAAGTCTATACGATAACCAACCACGCTAACGATCATTGGTTTGCTTGGTTTATCATTTCATGAATCTCAGCTCTGGCTCTGTGCTATTAGGATTTTCACTGCAATCTCTTGCAAGCCTAAATGAGGCCCCCAGGGCGCTGTAGAAGCCATAGAGATGCGAAAAATCTAAAGAGTCAAGCGTTCATGACTATTTTTGTTTTCCATTTTCTTGTGAGCTCAAAAAACGTAGTGAAGTAGACAGAGAGGTTCGAAATGATAAGCAGAGATTGTTTTGATGAAAAAGAATTTATGAACTTTCCATTCTTTGTTTCTTTCTATTTTCTAGGATTTGGAGATGTGCTTAGCAGTGCGTCAGCTTTCGTACCGTTGTTGTATTCCATAACCAATAAAGTACAAATGAAAGCTGGCAAACGAAAATATTGCGAAAATATTTGTGACAGTTTGTACTACTTCCCAGGAAATGTCACACCTATGTAATAAATCTCAAATTGGGTCCTGGTCCTGTACTTTTGTGAACCCCGAGCCACGTCCTTGCACTATTGCGAAGCCCAACACAAATTTCACTTTTGTTAGTTAGTTTGTGACTGAATTTATCAGAATCTCTGAACAACTTACTCTTGCGACGTTCTTGGTACATAAAAGGTAGCATCCAAATATTCATGCATAGTACCAGTTTTGCTGCAACTTGTGGTAGGTGCTTCAATTTTAAACACCTCGATGATTGGGCGATCAGCACAAATACATTTAGATATTCCATCTATGTTCTATCCGGGACAGAGCATGGTACAGTGGTTTTCAATCCGCAAAAGTGCAGAACTATTGGGAGACTAGAGCCGGTGCAAAATAGTTTCATCAGGAAGCATATGCCCCGTGTAATGGGGTTCCTATAGAATGGAATGCAACGTTCTGATTCCTAACAATAAGGTTAGGAATCAGAACGTTGCCCTAGATTCTCTCTCGTCTAGATGAAGGAAATTTGATCTAATAATGTTTTACAAAATACTCCACGGAGGACTAAAGCCAGAACAGCTTGTTGCAATGAGAGCATCCAACACTAGCGGCGGGTCTAATAAAATATTTATTCCTAGAGCTAGAAGCAACGTTAGGCATCATTTCTTTGTTAATCGAGAGGGGTTTGAATTCATCAGAATTAGTAAGAAGCAAATCATTCCAATCAATTTAAGCTCTTTCATACGCAGTTGGGTAAATTATAGTAAGCTTATGAGTCTGTTTTAGTCATATTTTTTTGCCTTAGCAAATTATCTATCGCACTCAGGTCATCCTGATGGTTGTCTTTCAGTCATTTAAGTTGTTGTTTGATTTGTTGTTTTATCTTCCATGGGTCTTCCATGTAATAAACATACATAATAGGTGTAAGCAGCTTTTGAAGTTCCTGTTGAATAGAACCAGAACAGATGGATCCAAAACTGAATGTGATTATCCAGCGTCATCCTCAGTTATTCCCAATTAGCCCTTGTTAGGCGTGGACTGTCACGATATGAAAGGTTGGCCACATTCAGTTATTAGCATCAGGAAGATATCGAACTTTCAGTTTCATTCCCTGTAACTACTAAACGTGAGTTATAGCTACTTCTGTCACACCTCTACTTACTCCCATTCTGACTATTTATTGCAGAGGATGTGGTTTCACAGCATTTTGGTCCTAACGATACTGTCTTACGCAACTGGAGAATATATAGTCCAAAAAGCGAAGGTGAACACAGCATTTGTTCAAGTTTGAGGTTTTCGTACTAAGTTGTTTTGCATGTCATATGCGAAGTTCTTCAGAATTTCATACAATTCTGAGTTATTTTGCCATAATGAATGAGTTTTGAAGTACGGAGACCCAGTAACACTCCAAGTTGAACCTGGTGTCACAGAATGGCAGCGGGTGAAAAGGGATGGGACGACGGAGTATGTTCAGTATTGCGCCAATGCGGTCGGCTTAGGATGTAACATGTTCGCCGATGATGTGAGCATCTCAACTTTTACTGCCATAACTTCTTATAAATTATTGTTTTTTTTGTTCATATCTTTTCAGAATGGAAAATTTTCTTGCCCCAGTTCCAGTGTAACGGTGTCCCCCACCGGCACTCTCACTCTCCATTTCATGTGGAAGGAAGATGCCTTCGCGAATTACTCTGCTAGGGGCGCAACCCCAGAAGTTGGTCCTTAAAATGTTTACCAAATTTTTAAACGCACTTTTCGGTTCCCAGAGAAACAAGTTAGGTTCCGCAATGAGTATGATTTGTTTGTAAAACTTGCTTTCAGAGCAAAAAAGTAATATATTTGGATATGGAATGAAGCAAACGGAGCTGTACGGCGCTCCAGCTAGAGCGCTCGAATCATAAACAATTTCGGAATGTATTGCACAAATAAACTTGAAATCAGACAAATTTTTGTTTATTATGTTGAGCAACAAGGTGCGCGATATCAGTCATTTCAGAACGAAATTAAAGAATCAGTAGTACAGAGAGCCGAGGACAAAGCCAACGAAGTAGTGAAGATTATCAACAGTGAATCAGGAGTGAATCCTTGGAAAGGATTGCGCCGATGAGACATTTCTTTTTTGTTACCGATGTAGCCACACGAGGTTGGTATCAACTTTATTCTCGGCTTACGTTTTGGCGAGATCGCCGTCTTCAGAGTCTGAAAGGGTGAAATAGGTTGCGATCTATCCGGACAAACATCTATCCACCCTCTACGCCTACTTCTGGACCACATGGTAAGAAGCGTAGGTGGAAACCGTACCTCCGACTTGATCCGTTGATGAATCGCAAGGAAGAATGCCTCTCGATCACGCGGGAAATCTATCCGTACTTAAGGCTGTTCTCCTGATCTGCACTAGGCACTAACCCTACTACTCTAGCTCGCAATTTCCGCTATTAATGATCCACCCAGTGGATCAAGTCTGAGGTACGGTTTCCACCTACGCTTCTTACCATGTGGTCCAAAAGTAGGTCTAGAATTTTGTCTGTAGGGTAGATAGCTGTTTGTCCGGATAGATCGCTACTAACTTCACCCTTTCAGACTCTGAAGAAGGCGATCTCGCCGAAATGTAAGCCAAGAATAAAGTTGATACCAACCTCGTGTGGCTACATCAGTAACAAAAACCTAACTCTGCACAATGCCGAGGTTCATAGAAAGTCGGACTTGGCTATTTCTTGAAGCGATTAAAGAAGTTGCTACCTAAGTTTGCTAAGGATGAATGAGAGCAAGTTTTCCTTGTAATTCATTGCCGAATAAATGACGTTCCAACATTTTTTGAGATTTATTTGCAACAAATTTTATGAATTTCATCGGAGGGGGGGGGGAGGGGGAAGGATGGTCAAGTTGAACTCATCCAAAAATCATATAATTTAACACAGTGAATGTCACAGACGTTTTCCTTATTTACAGGACTTAGACACAATTCATGAGAAGAATCAGAAAAAGTCAAAGAGCTATTAGAGGTAGTTTTTCATAGCAGCGAATTTCCCCAATATGATAAAATCACCGAAAATCAGCGAATTCAGACAACTAAGCGGTGACCGGAATTGAAATGAACGATAAAACTTGCATGGCGTCTAGAGGGTGGTTTCAGTGAACAGAATTTCACATATTATCCGCATCCTACCGAAAATTTTCAAATATTATTACAATTAGCATTTCACAAATAAGTATTTGATGGTGAGAATGAACAAGTTGCTCGAGAAAATTCGGAATATCAGAAAAAAACTTGGAGAAATTTCTCTGAAATCTGTTTGTTTTTTTTGGTGATTTAATAAAACTTCATCGGGTCTTCTCAAGCATTGCGACACGCCCGCAAAAGTAGAACCTCTGCTGACCCAGGCGGGCTAAAAATCCTCCGGTGTCGCCCTGGCCACGCCCAAAAATGTGGTGTATCAGGTGACTCTCTGCGGCTAAAAATTTCCTCGAGTTACTCAGTATCATTGCTTGAGGAGGTTCTATGTGGCGGTCTTGACAGGACATCTGTTATTGAGTGGTTGGGATCATTCCGTACGTATCCACGTTTCTGCCTTAGTGGTGACTGTGTTGTGGGAGACTGCTGAGACTAGGCTCAGTGCCCTTCCTTCTATTAATTCAGTGGGATTTTTACTCCTTGTTTTTGCAACTCTGCTTAGAGTCATCAGAGTACAAACAGAAGCCCGAGAAAATATGAAGACTCGACAGCGACAAACGTTTAATACCTTGTTCATCTTGATGATTTGTTCATATCATTCAAGCACACCAACATTTCAAGCATGTGAATCGTTCATGTAAATCGTATTTTGTCCAAACACTAACTGTTTTATTGAGTGCATTGTTACGTATCTAATTGATATATTAACTGTAGTTTAACCTGTTAGGTAGATCTATCAGTTCCAGATGTATTGATGTGTGTGGTGTAACCGCCCATTTGCCCGCGCATTTCAAATGTGGGATTGCTGGAATCTACCGCTATATGTATAGGAGCCATTAGGTCATTGTCAGTGGTTCTTATTCTCTATGCGCCATATTGCTTCTGCTACAAAAGCGCCGTTATTGGATTCTAATAAACACTACTGAGAACCCGGTGTGTGGTTGTGTAGGAAGCGCGTTGGATCACGGAAATGTGGTTATGAGTCTTCCCCTTCTTTCTAACCAATTGGCTGCACTGGGACCACGAACCCACTACAAACCGGTGATGTTATACCATACCATACCGTTTCTACTTCGCAAATTTTTTATGGACTATGACTAGCGGCGATTACTTGGTTGAAAAAAATGCAAGGAGTGACCTAGAATTGAGTAGTGTCAGCACCATAGCAGCCTTCATTCAGTTGCTGTGGTTCATAGGAAACACAGTACGAAGCAAATGCTGAGTCTACCAATCGAATATATCGCGAAAATATTTACCACATTTTGTCCTGTTTTCCAAGCAATGTCTTAAAATAGCTTTGGCCTTGTATTCCAGGAAAACGGAACACAAACTTCATGGTCGTTGATTTATTTGCGGCTAAATTCATCGAGGTCTATGATCATCGCACTACTGGTATGTTTCCGATGTTTCCGGTGTATAAAAGGTACGATCCAAACACCTATACAAGCATGGTTCCAGTTTTGCTGCTACAACTTGTGGTTGGTGCTTCAATTTTACCTTAATGATTGGTGATCATCGCAAATTTAGGTGCTCTATCTATTTCATGCTATCCGAGCCAGTCCACTGCCGCCTTCAGGACTTCTCCTAGGTTCGGAAGAATCACTCTCTACTAAAAAACACCATCTTGGAGATCTTCAAGGTTTAGCTGATGGCAAGCAGAGGATTCCGGACTGTGGAGATGGCATGAAACCGAAAACAAGGGAGCGTCTTGTTAAAACAATCCAGGCGAAGAACCCTAAGCTGGTAATTTTTCCACAGCATATTATATCATGAACCCAGCACGTCGAATCACTTAATTTTCAGGAGTACGATTGTAGGCTCGAAGAAGAGGCCTTGTTAGGATACACTGGATCTTTTGGCAGTGCTCATGAAGAAGCTCCTGCTCAGCCTCGCATGAGCATCAGTTCTGGACTAGAGCTTTCTTACACCGCGTAATCTTCTGTTATACATATTGTATTATGTTTGCTAACTCACAAGAAATATTGAATACACAAGTGCTTGCTTATGTTATCGTTCAGGGATAGGAGGAAAGGCTATAAGCTTCGAGATTTCCTTCGAGAGACCGCCAACGTCTGGGGAAGTATTCTGGCAACTGTAAGTGGTTCATGTGCTTTGTGGCTCTTTAGAAATCAGGAAATAGTCACATTAGCAATTCCACATCTTGCAAGAAAAGATTTCCTACCCCTCTTTTGCCAGAAACTTAGACAATAACAGTGGTCTAAAAACCATTAGGAATGTTTAAAAGTTGCCAACGACCGCTGTAAATCCAGTGCCACAGTAAAGCAAATATTTGGAACTATTGTCCGTTTCTCTTCCTTTTCCATTCCTCCATCTTTGTCCTTTCAAGAATATTTGTAAGTCCATAGGTGTGCGCAAAGTGATTGTTTTGTTTTCAGATGGGAACCAAGCGATTTGGATGCAGCGTCAGCTCCAAATCCGCCAGATATCTTATCATTTGCTTTGTTGAGTAGTGCTTATTTTGTTATACGTAAGAGATTCGATGGAATAAATAAAGCTGCGTAGTGATATACAGACAACTCGATTTTAGAATTTGAAGCAGTCTTGTTTGGCTGATTAATATTACGTAGATGGTTGTACTACCGCACGATATGTCTTCGACTTTAGCTTTAGCATTACCTTCCTATCTCATACAACTCCTATGAATCTGCCTCCATTCATTTCATGCGGCGTTTGCTTGACATTCAGCTTCGACCACAGTGCTACCGTCTGCTGAGATACAGGATCCGCGGCTCTTGGACACAGACACTTTTGGTGGTTCGACATCATCAACAAAGATTGTACTGGACATCTCTTCTCCACAGTCAACATTCTATGCCTTTTTATGTAACAGTTTCAGGTAGCAATGTAGAACTTTCCTCCATAAGCTGATGGAGTAGTTTATGAGCAGTTGTAGTGAATGTATGAACGCTAACAAATTTCCACATGTGCAAAGTATTTGTGTGGCGTGGGAGGTAGGGTGGAGGGGGGATAGGTTCCAGGGGAAGCCAGCCGTGCGAGCCGTGTGAACCCCACAGCAGCATCCTGCAAACGAACAAAAGAGGCGATTTCCGGGAATTCGCAAAAATCCAGACGGACAGACGTACTTCATAGAATTGCTGGAAAACAGCAGCTAACTGTTTTGCAAGATTCGATAATTCCGTAGAGTACAACCAGTATGGTCTGGATTCCCTTATAGATTTCGACAAAGCTAAAGGATATAAATTGAAGCAGGACTTGAAGCAAGCCATACCTTAGTTCTATCAAGGTAAGGTAGGTAATTGGGTGCTGCAATGGATTTGACATTATATGAATGTAAAAAAAAGTGAGTTTCAAATAAACTGAATGTGATGCGACAGCCCCTGTTCGACAAACCTCAAGAATCCGAGCCAATCGAATCACCGGCTATTTGCAAAAAAAAAAACTTATTGAGTGTACTAGGGTGCTTGCTGCTCCTGAATAATGATCAAGGACTGCTTAGTTCTTCTTTGATTTACAGTTAAGCTGAGTGTCGTAAACTACAAGAAGTTGCAAGAGATGTCACAGTGTTAGAATTCTGCAAAGCTATCGCTATAGAGATGGAAAACAGCAATGTCTGGAGCGTACGTAGTCCTCATATGCGCAAAAGCATATGTCGGAGATCATGCTGGATATTCCTTGAATCTCAGCAGACAGAACTGTTGGTTATTAATATCCTGGGGATTCCAACTGCAGAGTTTCGAAGGACTCACTTGAAACACCCATACAAAAACAAGCTTCACAATGCCCATATTTCCACCTAATTCCACACAGACTCACAATGTACCTGACGGGCATTAGGAGGCAGCCGGATACTGTCAACAGGGTATTTAAAGTTTCATCATTGAGAGGAGTCTAGTCATCTATAAAAAGGCAGGAAAATAGAGATGTGCAAGGATGGCTCCACATTTAAGTATGTTATTTGTGGTAGGTTCCTTTGGTCCTTATCGGGAGTGTTTTTGTCCATCCGGTAGACCATATTTCTGAAAAAGAATTCCAGCTCCTAGCCACAACTGAAGTCTCCGCAGCATTTTTAACCCAATCACCTGTCGACGCCAAGAATCCGAGTGAAGAACTTGAAGAATCTGAATATGACTACTTATCGGATGAAAGTGATCCCTTACTAAGAAGGATAGCAGGCTCTGCAGGGAAATCAACTGACGGTCTTCGAAAATCGACAACCGACTGGCCCTTTCATTCGAAAGATTCCACTCCAAGCGAGAAAGATGTTAAACTTGGTCTGCCTGACTGCTCACGGTTGGGGAAATTCAGTTTCCGCCGCAAATTTCGAAGACAACTTGTAAGGCGCATAACCAAAATAATACCTGAATTGGTATGTGACCACTTTTATAATATTTACAATTGGAACCTATGTTTTCCTTCTGAACAAATGATGATCTCCAGAAATATGACTGCCAACTCGAAGCACATACTGGTTTGGAGGTTCTGGCAAACAAGCAAGGCGAGGAGTTTGTGGCAGTACCACTAGCAAGGATTAAGACGTTTAGCTACAAAGCGTAAAATTCAATGATTTTGTTTGCTTCGTTTTATTTCACTTCAAATCAGTATCGTTCAGGAGGAAGCGAAGCAACTACAGGGTACGAAATGTCATCAAAGACGCTTTGAAATCGTGGAGAAAGGATTTGAAAGCTGTGAGTCAAAGTCATCTCATCTTGAACACATATGTACATAGGTCTGCAATACTGGGATGACATGCATGTAGCCCCCAATCGTGATTAGGGCTCCTTTTTCGTGGATTAAAATTGGAGCGAGACCCTCTCTAAGAAAACAAACCTTTATAATTGTAATTAGGGAGTAGTTGTAATGCTTCTCAAAGGTTCTTGTGTCATGAAGGTGGGCGAGGAATACAATTAATATCATAAGCGTATGAAAGGGCGCTACTGTATGGATTGGTTATGAAATTCGTTATTCACCAGGATGATCGCCCCAGAGTAGTGTTGGAAGTACAATATATTCCTTCCAAATGTTCGAGGATGGTTACGCTATTTCAGCTGGATTCGAGGAAGAAGTACGGCTGCAACTTTGGAACAAGCAGAACTCATTACTTTGTCGCATGTTATTTCGATTAGCATCATTGGAAAAAAGACGTAGTGAATGGATTTTACAGCATGACTCATTCAGTTGTACTACCTAATAATATTACATCCATTCAGTCGGTCCTTCTTTGGAATTTCGTCTTTTCTATAATCCCTGCCATTAGTTATATAATAAAGTGCAGTGTATGGGTATGTTGTGTTGAAAAAAAAACAAAAACAAAACAGAAACATGACGTAGTAGTAGTAATATGTAATATGTTGCTGGAAGTTAAGTATTTGTTTGGAATTACACCAGGTGCTCAGCTGCAGAAGAAGTTGGATTGATCGCGACTATACCCTAGTACAGGGAACGTCAATCACGATAGCACCTCTCCGCGGTCTGGCACGCCGCACAAAGGATACCGCAAAAGAGAATTGTCCCAGAACGCAATGACATAAAATGAATGTTAAAGGCAATCTTCAGTTCTCTGATTTCCGAACCCGGCCATTCCAGTGGTATATGTACTCGAACTTCTGCTGATTCCAGGTTATTACGTGGTACCGTTTATTTTGGAGGTCTGATGTTTCCAATTACACGTCTTCTTCGGAGAGCTGCGAGTGATCTAGTATTAGAACGTAGATCTAAACCACAAAATGTTTCCTTCATTTTGGCTAGTACGCCATCGATCTGGACCTACTCGAAAGAATCTGAAAGGCAAGATAAAGAGTAGCATTAACAACCTTGCATAAGTACGAGTACATACATATGTTACCGGAGTGGTAAAAGTGTTTGCAAATTTAGACATAGAAAATCGGTCCGAAGTCCTTATTTTCTTCAATGTTTATCTCGCACGATCTTAAGCACGGAATTCTTCCAATTTTAAGAATCTGTTGTTTCTATTAGAGTTACTTAACAATACTTGATTACGCAGCACTACGTAAACATATTTATTCAATACATCTTGATCACAATTCAAACGCAAAGGCGAGATGGGAGTTCGTAATATTTGAAAACAACAAAAAAAAAAGAGGTTCGAGGAACTGAACTGAGGGAAATGATATCTGCTCATGATGAGCGGAACTACAAAAGACGTGAATAATAATGACCTACAAGCGAATTCCTGGAACAGTGTGTGATATTCGATAAGCACCGAACCATCGAGTCAATTCACGACAACATTTACCATTCTACGATTTTTCGAACCCGTTCAAATCGCTGTTTAGGTAGTTTTTTAGGCCTGCAGACGTAGAGACACCATCTTTGGCATCCTGTGCTGAACTCCGCTGATGAGCCGTGAATATTTCTATTTTGTCTGAGCATTTAGAGTGAAGCGGGAGGCTGAAACCCGTACAACGGTACATGTTGCTGTTATTATTGTTGTGTCTTTGGACGTTGGAAGAGGAAAACGCAAGAATTATTGTGAAAAATATAGCATCGATCTCTGTAAATAATCTCTGAAGGCACCACTGCAATGACCAATATCAATAAAACAAGTACAGAGAGCAAATATTATTTGCACGACTAGGCGTACACGTATGAAATTCCTATCAACCTAAAAACATGGAAAAACTGCAACGGACTGACTGGTGGTCAAATTAAGACACTTTGGTTATGCAACATGATAAGCGAAACAGTACGGAAGAGTGGACAGAGAAACCGCGGCGGCCAAATTTGGCATCGCGAATTTTAACTCATCTGCTGACGTTCTCTTTAGAAACCCTTAATTACACAATAGGCCTCAAGTGCTGACAAGATAAGGTAGAGGAACCATAGCGACATGAAGAAGGTCGATGTCATCACCTAGAAGAAAAGTCCTCATTATTTCTTGGCAAAAGTGGAGCTTGGAGGTTTAATTATGTAAATAATTGCTATCACTTACCCTGTACTTAACAGGACCTCCAAGTTCTCCACCTACGAGTTTTCCTCGCCTCAAAACAATGATTGTAATACAGGCACAAGCTTCTAGGCAAAAAACCAGTACGGAGAAGCCAAGATTTCCGGGATCGACCAGGAACCTGCAATAGGATAGGAATTTTACTGCTTGGAGAAAAATCCTGACCAGAAACATTAGGAAAATTCACAGGAGTTCAAATTTACACATGATCACGTGAACGGGTAAAATTCTGGAATTCACGTAGCCAATTCGAATTTAGTTTTTTTTACAGTTTCAAGATCTCTAAGAAATATTTAAAGACCTTGCAGATAGTTACTGTATGGTTGTTCCCTTCAAAACGCTAAAAGTTATTAATTTAATAATGATAAATAAATTTGATAATTTTCAAAAAAGACAGTGATATCGAGATATTGAAGAGCTTTGGAGAAAACACTGACTTGGTTCCATTGAAGAAGTGGTATATAGCTGCCACAGACCACGCAATACCTATTCCAAGAAACACGTTGACAGCATTTGAACCAGTAACATTTCCAATAGAGTTATCTGCGTATTTGTCTTGGACGGCCGACACCTTTGACGCGAATGTATCTGAAGATAGAATAATTTGTTACAATAAGAGAGGGCAAGCCGATAAAAAAGTGATCTAAGCCTAACGAAGAAGACATACCAGGAACAGATGTTCCCAAGGCAACGAAGGAGATTGCAGTGACGGAATCTTTGAGATTAACCCAGCAACCGAATTGTGACGCCAAATCTCCCACAAGGGCTGTTAGACAACCGATCATGAAGATGGAGACGACGAAGCATGCCCATCCTCCCCAGTAGTCTGCAATATATGTACAGTTTAGGGCATATCATACATTATTATTATTACATTATCATTAGCATGTATTAAGGACATGCATATGATAGTATAATATTTAAAAAGTAACAATAGAGGTTTTTCATAATGTGCTAAAGTTATGGTTGCAAGGATCCGACACTTTGCTGAGGCAAAAAATATGATAAGAAAGGCTGCTGATGAGAATTTCACGAATAACGTTACGATTTGAACGGCGTGAACTACTATTTGTTTATTATTCGCTAAAGTCTGAATGTAAATCTGGGATACTGCGCTGAAAACCACGTTCCTATCCAATTCTTTTTTCTTATTTATGGGCGAAAAGTTTAACATATTTATACTTTTTCAGCGATTTCACGTCGCCCAGGGTTCATATATAGCCGGAAGTTCGAGATCGTAGCGATATAAAATCAAAAAATCGTCTGTGCTATCTTCATGACTGCAACTTCAGCAGCATGAGCGGTGATAGGTTTGTAGAGGACACAGACTGCGAGATAGTCATTTCTGCCCGCCTTTGATCCGTGCCTTTAGCCAAGGATGGATGAATAATGTCACAAAATTTGTGGATCCGTCATTACCATTCCAGCGCCGACCATTTAATTTGATTTTATTTTTTATTTTCCTTCATTATTTTACTTGGCAACATCTCTCATGAGCGAATATTTACAAACCTGTCGGAGGGATAGTGGCAAAGAGTAACTTCCATGGCATAGTCATGAAATGCATGATGTAGTCACAGCAAGTCGGTGGTGCTTTTATGGCAATCTCGTTTCCTTCCTCACCATCCTCATCATCA
>KN767744.1:0-12697 GCA_000816745.1 Ancylostoma duodenale | reverse complement strand
TCAATTTCTGTTGGATTCGTAAAGCTTTGAAAAAAAATAGTGAAACGCAGCGCTTTAAGCTGGTCTTTTTTTTTCGAAGGGATTTTTTCATTGAATCCTGCTTTTTTTGCAAAAAGCTTGTATTCCGACTCGAATACTACAAGGCAGCCCCTCTTCTGTTGAACACCTCTTTGTGCTTTCCGACGACATTGGTAATGTGTACAATTCGTGCAACCTTGCCTTGCTAGTAACCTCTCAAGGTTTGGCAGTGCGATCTCGTGTCAGCCAACCTCTGCCGTCCGCGTTCTCTCTCCGCAGCTGGCTACGCTCGTCTTTATTAACTTTTAGCGGGATTATTTACTCGCTTTGCCAGTCGTTTTGTCCGTTCTTGCTCCATCCTGTCAATCCTATTTTCACCGCACTACTCGTGCAAAGCGCTCATCTGAATGGCAGACTTTTTGCTGCACCAAAATTTAAAGGAAGTGTCTGTCATTTGCACGAAACGTAGGCTCTTTTTTGGAAATAGGCAGTAGCAAGAACAAGCTATACAAGGCAGTAGCAAGTGCAAGCTGTACATTTTAGTCCATCTATTTCGCAAATAGCGGATATTACACGTTTGTTTTATGTAGGAGACGGAATGGATTCTAGTTTTTGATATCAATCAAAGAATATGAATCCATGCCGCTAGCTCGATTTAAGAACTTAGGGAACTTGTGCGACTGGGAAGGCTAGCTGAAATCGCCTCTTAGCATGAAACAATTGGTTCTGAATGGAATTGGATTACGTAACTCATCTAATAATTTATGGAAAACTTGAATACTCAAGGAAGAGAACCCGCTATTGATCTCCTGTTTGTCCCCCAGAGCTGCACTGCTTCTTTCCTCCGAATATTTGGATTTTGAACTTACGCGAAACTGAGTATTCGGTGTTGAATATATGTGCCATATTCACGCTCTATTCAATTCCATACGTAGCAAGATATGCCTAGGCGGACGCAGGGGATGTTGGGCCAGTGACCCCCCTCCCCTTCAAGAATGGGTCATCAAATTTTTGTAATTAACTTTTGAAACAGACAAGTAAAAATCTTGTGTTAGTTCATTTCTAGTTGTTTATTTTTATTATTATTATTTTTGAAATAATTATTTATTATTTTTTAGTATAAAAACATTTTTATTGATTTCGTTTTCCATCTGCGTCCCTAGAGTGGCGTAAACCCCGCTTTTTCCCTAGCCCACTCTCCCGCCTACTTTCTGCGTCCGGCACTGGCCTATAGGTGTTATCTTGAAATGCAACATAGCTTTATGGCCCTGTAGGTAAGTATAGTGTTTGTTCTAGTTTTAAAAAATCTTACCCTCATTCTCCCGCAATAAATTCCTTAGAATTCCGTGAGCAATGCCAAAATTCAAAGATATCCCTACATCGAATCCTCCATTGACCCCCGGTTAATGCTTTATTTTTGCATTTGTTCAAGAACGTTCTCGCCAATCTGATATCATTCCTCTCATATGTGCATCTAAGGTAACAAAAGAGAAAAATAAGATAAAGGCGTACAATAACGTCGCTGGCGAAACTGGTTCATAAATAGGCGGATACTCTCTCATGCCAGGAAGCCCTGAGGAACGTGTTGGTAATTGCTCTAAGTAAGAATTATTGCTTTTCTAAAAAAGGACAAGGGTCTTAGACGTATTCACTGAGTAGCCTTTCTTAAGCATTTGTGGTTTGTTTTGCTTCACAAATTTTGCAATTTCGAGGGAAAATTATCGCTTGCTCATGAGTATAGGATACGTGAAACACATCTTCTCTCGCTTTCGCTCTCAAGTGTCAAATGTCACTGAAAAATTTAATATCTTCTCGCTTTCACTGCTGCACTAAGGCATAGCTACACCCCATTCTTTCTTTCAACGACCGGGCACATGAATTATTGTACTTGTGTTCTAGTTCATAGAAGAGTAGATATGTTAATTTTTTAAGTCATTCCTATGCTTCACACTCTTTTTTCTTTTGAATTGATTGCAGTGACCGTGACCCTTCTCAAGATCCTCGGAGAGGCTTCGCACTTTCCAAGAAAAATTCATTTCAAGAATTTTTCGTGCGTTATGGTAATATCTAGTAGTTCCCTTTCAATGCTGTGAGGATAATCAAAAACTTTTTTTCATTCACATTCACACTCAGAGATACGTTTTGCGTCTATAAACACAGCTCATAGACCGTAATAGGTCCATTTTAGACAATCTTAGGCCAGTGACATGCTCTATGTACTTTTCTCTTTTTTTACTCAATCGTCCTCTTTCTCTAGCGCTCACTGCGATGAGATGGACGGCTGTTCTAATTTCAGGTATTTGAATGCATTGGAGTAAATTTTGCATCCACTGACAACAATCTCCACGTATTTGGCTTGAAATGTCTTAAGAATCTAGGTCAAACTGCGCGCTTTTAAGGGTTCAGATCCACAAAGAATCCGAAACCCTTTTCCACACTTGTTTCAGCTGAGATGATCCCTAGATTCACGCTTTCAAGTGTAGCCATTGTCCTTTAGATGCAGGTTTGGAGGCAAACTGCTTCGACATTGTTCATTCTTCCTCCTAGTGGTGTGCTTGTCCACACACTTCGCGACTCTCTGCTTGGGAACAAACCTCCAACAAGGAACCCGTTCTGTGCATAAAAAATAGCGCAGTTATTCGGAGACGCGCACTCAAAACCTCTACGGAGCGCGACAACCCCATCCGGCGTTCCTTGGATGCTTTTTGTCTTTTCGCAATCATAATTGAGCACCAAACCGCTACAACGACGGGGCACAAACAAGGGCGACCCGCCGCACCGGTTCGCCCTGCCCTCGACGCCGCCGGCGCTGGCGCTGTTTACCTTGTTTACCTGGGCACCAGGCGGCAGCTCCTGGCTTGAAATCATTTTCTTACAAAAAGGTTACACACCTCGCAGCCCGCAACCAGTTGACCCCTCCTAGTCATTCATTAACTGCTTATTACTTACTGCTGTTCATGCTATTAATCTTATTAACGGTGCTACCAAAAAGGCTAGTGAAACAATGTGAGTTGTTCTTTCTTCAAGCTCTTCTGCCTCAACTATAGCTTTTCTCATAATTCGGACCGAATCACGTATCGGGTACTTGCAGTCGAAATCGTATATTCGAGTAGAACTTTAGAATGCACGAAAAAAGGAGTAATTTAAGTAAGGATGAGAACGGATGGGAAAGGCTTTTGAGCTTTCCTTTCACGAATATTCGAGTTCTCCAGTCGATCCCTGGACTAACTATTGAATTAACCAGATTAATGGGCTTTTCCTTAGTAATATGTACATGTACATAATTTTTTTTCTCATAGGGTAAGAGGAAGAAAATTACTAAATTCTATGAATTCGCTGGTGTGAAACCGTTATTTATTTCCAAGGTTTAAATAGTAGGCGATATGTCACCCGAGACCTTGCCTAGACAGTTTCATCCCTTAGATTCTTTCAAAAAGATGGAATAGTGCTTCAAACTTGTGTTGGGAAGAAAAATTAGCTATTTTTTATCAGGCATCATGAAACCACACCAAACCTTTTCTGTTTGTCTCTATAAGAATTCCAGAATGTACATCCTTCAATTTTTGAGCTTTCAAAATTTTCTCTCAGGATGCAAGTTCACTCCTGTGTTCATGGTCTGCACAGAATGTTCCTCTGCGTAGTTGGATGTCGGCTCCCTCCTCTTCATTTTTATGTTCAAGGGCCCTTAGGTGGAGAAATCTTGGTCTGCCAAAATCGCTTGGCATTGTTAAGTTTTGCGCGGAACTGGAATAGGCGTGGCTGGGAGATACTTATGAGGCATCCGGAGAAATATTGAAGTTTTACCGTTTTGCAGCACTCGTTTATTTCTATAACAAAGATGGAACAAGTAAAATGAGGAGATAGTCTCGTTTTACCTTATGGCTTTCGTTGAATTTCACGTGACATTTCCCGTCGTATTGATAAGATGCTATAGGGACTCAAATTTTTATTCATTTTACCCTCATATGAACAGAATAACGAGGCTGACAAACAGGTAATCTTCTTTGAATTCATACTATGTATGTAATATTTGTTCCACATTATCATTTTCTTTCCTACAGGTATAGGTACTATCGGATGCAATTAATTAACTAGTAAGTATTATAGAAGACGTAAGTAGTTGATTGAGTCATCCGAAAGTTGCTCGAATTCAGATATGCAGGTCGTGGAATTTTTCGTAAAATCTTTCAAAGCCAAATTGGGTGTTGCTGGGCCGGCCTAGGTCATACCTCGTAACTTTTCATAGGGGACACCGGAAGAGATAGGAAAAACAAGAACGCAATCATCGTCGCAAATTGCATCTGATAGTGATTATTCCATTGTGAAGGGTTGGGTCACGGAACTATCATACCTTCCCCTCATCAGACTTTGTGAGTCAACCAACCGAAGCGATACTGTATTTAATTCCGTAGGTGTTAGTAGCACCCCACTGAATAGGCTCAGATTGTAATGTTGAACTTCAAGCCAAGCGGATTCCGCTGGCTTTCACATGACTCAGCTGTTACAAATGTCGCGGATGTGTCAGCGCTTATGTTTTCCTTTTGTTGAGGGGATCTGCTCTGTTCTTTGGCTTAACAAAGAAAAAACCCAGCGAACTGCGATTGAATTCTTATCTTTTGTGGATTCACCCCGCTCCCCTCACGCCCTATTTAATAGCGTCCACAATCATCTTCCTGCATTGTTTCTGCCTTTCTCCTCTCCTCGAGACTAATATTCTTCTCTCAGTTATTTATTTCTTCATTTGCAAAAAATGAATGCAAAAAATGATCATCATAAATTTTGTTATTTAGTCTTCAAATATCCCAATATTATAATAATGTATCCCCTAGTAGTTTGGTCATTTTTCGTTCGTTATATTTCGATATTTCTTTGTCAGTACATAGCAAGGTTTTTCAATTGAAAATATAGGAAGTCCCAGGTATTTCTTGACCTTTGGGTTCATGTACACCCTTAGCGCAGTTACGAAGCCAGTGGTTCGATTCTACACTCTTTGATGCATTATTTCAATTTCATAAAACAGAATAACCCGTCGATGCAATTGAACTGTTCCTTTGATAAAAAAAAATTGATGATAACGGTCGATCCCTACTTTTCCCACCTGATTTCCTTTGTAAAAAAAGTTATTATCGCAATGACTATTTGTTTTATCTTTTATTTATTTTTCGCCTTTAGATGAACGGAATCGTTTGATGCGAGAAGAAAATGTACACAATGATTGTCATTGTTGGCGCTTCACAGCTTATTTTACCGCAAAGCTCTGCTCACGCATTTATGTTCTTCCATCTAAGGAACTGTTTATACGTAACTCCACCAACCATGAGAGGGTTATCCACATTCGGTTACCCACCACACTATTCTTTATCTGGGTTCTCATCCAGATTCATTTCATTCACAACAGGCAGACGAAAAGTAAAGAAGTTGAAAACCTCAAACCAAGAATTGATAGTTTGCTGCATATTCTCGGTAACCCCTATTTACTTAGAACCGGACGAGCTGTCCTGACTATCCGCCACCCACCCTTGCCTTTTCAATATCAACGCATCTATCTTGTTTTTGATCAGATCCTTTTTGCTAATGGACGCCTCTTTCTTCAGCGTGTCTAAGATTTTTTAAGTGCTCCCACTTTGGCTGTTTTCAATCTTTGAACACTCCATTATTCATCAAGAGATGAGCTCTCGAAATGAATGGAAGAGGATTTGTTCCAGGAGTTTGGTGATTTTTTAATGGACAGCCCAGCCCCCTCAAATAGGGTGTGGCGAAGGTGTTCCACAGTCATTCCTCCGCAAACCGAGCACGTTTCCCACGCCAATTACCAGTCCAAGGAAAACACGTCCTCGTGTGTTCCATCACTCTTGCTGGCTATAGTCCGCGCGTTGTTCGCCTGGTCAGGTAACGTAACCCTCAATATCCCCAACGTCCTAGGGTGGTTAAGGTGATAATTCTCTGGGGTCGTCGCCCTAATAGTCAAACACTGCATCCGTCTCTCCTACGAGAATCGCAGCGATAATTGTTCTGCTTAACTGGAGCCGCTATGTAGTAACGCGATTAAGTGTTCGCCCTCTAATTACCATTTCCCGGTGCGATTGTCGCCAGCGCGATTAGGTCATCCCCGGCGCGTCTTACGGATGGGTGATTCATTGCTCATAGTGCTTGCTGCCCCATTATCAATGGCATGATGGGATCGTCGTGTTCGTCGCAGATTCATGGGAAGAACACATGGTTTAGCGCTCGTGCCTGATGTTCTTCGGATTCCTCTTAGTCATATATCACTCTATTCATCGTAATCTTATACTGTTGTGCCTTAAAGGCTGTTATGGACACTTTTTATTTGTCCTGACGTTTCGACCACACGTCGTTTTCAGACATCCAGGAGTATAAGTCAGTAATATTTCGAAGACATGCCTAGGATTTACGAAGAGAGTATGGCGTCTATTAAAATATGTTCATCGTTTGCTTTTCTTTTCTATTGTGTAGAGCAATTTTATATTGCTCATATTCATCACACTGATACCCCAGAAGCGCTACAAATCGGGCCCATTAATTCATGCAATTAGGCGTGGATCACGAATGTACGTTCGAGTTTTCGAATGCTCGAATTCGAGTTGGTGGAAAATACGAATGCACGGACCAATATAGCATAAGAATAAAGTGAGAGAAGTAGTAGAACCTTCTCTTTCTCGACATTTTGAATGCTTCAACCGGTTTCTAGATTGTTAGCCAAATTAACTGATTTATTCAGTTTTTAGTCAGTCCTAAGCACAATTCTTTCTTCGTCTTCTGAGGAAAAGATTCCCAGATACCACTAATACTGTTTGAAGTTACCGTACATATCATTATTATTACGTAATTATTTTATTTGTTTGTTCATTTATTCGGACACTCAAGGTGCTCCATGAATCGGACCGCCTTAGTCATAAGCAGGTGCCAAAAAACCATATAATTTTCAAATCTTAGAAACGGCTGACTTTAGTGTACATACATATAGTCTTCAAACTCCCCACTTGGAAGATGTATTTATTTATTTATTTATTTATTTATTTATTTATCTATTTATTATCTTTCAATTTCGTTTGCTTTGCATATTGACGGTCCTTTCTTAAGCCACTTAGTTACCTACCTTACAGCCGTAGTACGGTGAAACTTCCTTCACCGTGATTCTATCTTATTCCATCTAAATAAATGAATTCTGGGTCTGAATGCATCGTTGAGATTACCCAGGGTAAGTATTTTTCGCCCGTGTTAACGGTAGGTAGATTTGTATGGTGTCAGAACACTTGCCCTGGGTAATCTCAGTGTTGCATGCGGCCTCTGTACCTCCCAGCTGCCATCTTACCGTATTTAATTCGTGAGATAAAACGCGCTGGTACAATTACACACTCGCTGCCTAACCCTACGGGGAAATCCCTATAAGTTTGATTTCGCCCTACTAGTATTCAAACTTAGGAAATTTCATTTTCGAATGTGCATAGTTTTTACCAGAATGATCGCTTCAAGATTGACTTCTCTGCGCCAGCGCTCAAACGATTTCGAAACGAAGGAGACATTTCAGACATTTGCTATCAAGCGAGTTTTTGTCCGAGATGTCATGTTCAACATAAAGCGAACGGCAATCGATCGTGTGTTCTAAGAGAACTTTCACTGATTCAGTGTTGCTGTTGTTCTGTGTGTGTTGCGTTCACGCTTCGTACCACATTCCTGCCACTTCTGGAACTGGTATGCAACACCTTCTTACGCCAGACATCTAATCACATGGGCGTTTCCTTGTTCCACGGTTGTGACTCTGGCGCGGAACTCTTCTCCCACGCTCACTACGGACTATCGTCTTCTGATGTCCTTTAGGAACCTCCTACATCGAGCTTCACCCATGAACAGTGCTCTAAGGGAGCTGAGGTCGAGATCTATTTTCAGAGTTGGCTTGCGTCACCCGCCCGTGCGTCCGCTATTGACACTTATCGCATTTTCGAATCGTCCCCCATAAATTGAGTTGCTGTTCAACTGGAAGCGTTGACGTTGGCCGTTGTTCCCAACGGCCAGCTGTCAACTGAAACGGCTTTTGTCGCCACGCGGTCATTGCCTGCTTTCTGCTAAGATTTGAGCTCTTCTTTCGCAACGAAAGGCTTCAAATAAGCTAGATTTACTCATAGATTTATCTATTTATTTGGCTGCCTTTTTTGCTGAGACGTTCAAAAACCCTCTCTATTACCTCCACTTTGAGCAAAAGTATTGTGCTACTATTAATAGCTACTATAAAGTACTATGAACAAGTAAACAAATATCTAAATTTTGAGGCTTTTAGCAGGGCTTGGCTTTAGTGCCTAAGACTTGAGTGCTAATATCCATTCTTTTAAAGAAAACTGATTTTGCTGAGAAGGTTTGTTCGGTCTGGGGTTAACACGATTTAATTAGCTCGTCAACCCTCATTTGGTCATTTGTTTACCTAATATACCGGTCCTGTGAACATTGGCATTAGCTGCTAGAATCTCCTGCAACAGATGTCTCGCCTAAACTTGAAGTAGAGCAGATTAACCACCGAAATGTTACCATGGGTTTGGCTCAAGTTAATCACTGAGAAAACCTATATTTATAGCCGAACACCTTACTAGAGACATCCAAAATCGAATATTCGGTTCCTTTGAATTAAAAATTCGAATAATCGAAAGAAGGAGAGTTCTGATGCCTTGAAGGAAAGCTAAGGAATGTGGAGCCTTATACCTGGAGGAGGCAGGCGGCTGAGATCTGCCACTGACCAGTCAAATGAATTAACCAATCAGAGAGCTTTCGCCTGCAGGTGTGAGTTCCTTCACCCAAAGATAAATTGGTTTGCTGGCCCTTCTTTTCTCGAATATTTGAATTTTCGAGTCAGTTTTCCCAAATTACTAGATAAATTTTTTGATTTTTGTTCGTTTTCTGGTGTTTAACTCTAAATCTCGCAATCGCACATCGAGCAGAGTACTATTCCGCGTTGCTGATAAAGACTGTGGAATAGCCAGAGAAAAATCAAAGAAATTGACGTTACCGTTGAGATTAACGTTATCTGTGTCATACGATCTAGTGCACAAACTCTTCCGGCTTTTTATAGTAGACATATCATGGATTAATGAAAAATTCAGCTAGAAGTTTATTTAGTCTGGGAGCATGTAACTTTTTTGCTATTGAGTTTGAAACAAATTTAACATGTCCCGTTCGATTAATACGCCATCGGATCAGCGTTTAGCGATGATTTTGCGACGTATTAGCGATAAGCTGATTGGCAAAGTGAAATTTTCCGTTAATCCGTGCACGTTTTTTATGAAATGCCGATGGATTTACAGTGAAACGCAAAGCGGAGGGCCCATAGATGGATCGTACTAATGGACCAAGTACTAAAGCCTAGCGCTGGCCTTGGACCAGTAACAGCCGTGCGTGCCAATTCTGTCACGGTCTATCTGCATATCTAAGTGTGGGAATAATTGTGGAGAAAAAAGGTTTCCGCACTTATGACTGGGAAGGTGGCTTGTGGAAGTATTCTTCTTGGAGGGAGAGGCTATCGAAGGGACTGTATGGGTAATTAGGAAGGTGATTTTCACAAGAAAAACTACAGCAGCCTTGTAATAACCAACGCTTCCTTTCTTTCGCGATTAAAAATCATGAATGGACGTCGCCGTGGGAAAATGTCGCGCAAATAGTACGAATGGCCAAATCGGTGAATGGCTTTTGTTGCTGTAAAGCTGCTATAAATAATTTCTGCGAAAAATCATAGCGCTAGTATTTTATTGTTCACAGTAATGTCCCTTCAACACATATATTTATTTAGAATCAAGGCACTCAGTTCCTTATATGGTCAGTACAAAAATATGGCCTGCCAGTAATAAAAGGAAAAATATCGCTTTAGTATGCTTAGCTCCCGTTTGGTTACTAACTCATACAAATTAGATAAAGAATAAAAGAAGAGGAGGAGAAATTTCAAGGTGGATGACTGCCTTCCCGAAGTTTTCCAACTTTCCCGTCCTCCCTCCCCCCCCTCCTCAATAAAAAGAGTTTTTTGGGCTCTCATTCAAGAGCGTAATTTGTGTTTTCCATATTTTCCGGAAAATACCTATTCTTCCATAACTATCAACGTCTCAGTATTCTTCTTTGCTTCCTATGAAACTCTTCCCTCGTCAAATTTTATAACCTTTTCCGTCGCCCATAAAAATTCACTAAACTTCTCTGTTCGCTGTGATTCCATCCCGTGCTTTTTCCCGGCTTCAATAGGATTGCGCTCACTCTCGATTGCAAATTTGATGGGCATATTCTATTATCAGAACAATAGCACGTCGTATGGATTACACGCGTAGCGATGTGTTAGTTTGGACGGTATGGACGTGCTCGTTCATAACTCCCGTTGCTTTTCGGAATCTAAAATCAGACGACAAGGAGCGTGAAGGGATGAATTTCTAAAGGGTCATTGGCTCTCAACTAACAGCTTTTTTTCATATGTAAAAATGGCTGAAAAGCGTAAATATAGGTTTCCGGACGCGGCGAATTGGGTGACACAGAAGCCCTTTGCCAAGGAGCCATGCAGAAATGACTATCGACATTTTTTGTGATGCATCTATAAGTACATATGAAACACTCTACAGTTATACCAATACGTACTTTATCGATGGGAATATTGACAGTCCAGAGGTTATCCCTAGTTATCCGTAATCCCTAGTTTTCTCATCTTTGTGTGAATCCCTTAAACATTCCTTTCTCAATTTGTGTGTGAAATTTTTACTTTCGATGGAATTTTTACTTAGCTCTCTATCCCCCCTCCCAAGCCGACGCCCGCTCTCCTCCTTCTAATTAAATTTCAAAGCATTGTTCCAAGCTCTGTGTCAGAGGCACTAAGGAACATAATCGTGAATTGTGCACCGGAAGTTGAGAATGTTCTCGAGATGGTAATAGCCTGCTTCCATGGAGAAACCATTATAAGTTATAAAGCGTTGCTGCAAAAAATGGAGGATACAGCGGTTGGGAAAGTAGAAGGCACTGATTTTTTGGTAGGAAAGCATCAGCGCTATTATTTCATCAGCATCCGATAATCCTGACAAGTCCCTAAAGTTCCTTGCAACCGAAAGTGTGAAGGTAGTCATCCAGTATTCTTACGGAAACTTTTGTTATATACTATACCCCATTACTTTTCACCTTACTTAGGATAAAGAAAGAAGTAAAGCCCTTGAGAAGACCTCAACCTTCTGGGAGATTTCATGGATCTAGCTACTATATCCTTTTCGTACTTTGTGCTAGGGTTCACTCTGAGCTCGTTGTGTCCGATTCTGCGCTTTCGACCACCGATTACGCATGTTTGGGGGTCTGCGTTCGAGTAATGTATCCATAGAGTCTAAGGTTACATGTGTGGACAGCGTCTAGTTGACATTGTCGGCTGGGCAGCGAGCGGTCCCAATTACCTCAAGAGACATGCGAGTGCTCGTCTGGATCGTGCGGTTTTTAAGTGCGTAAGTACAAATTCAATTATATGTCGTCTCTTCTTGCTCGTACGGAATAATATACGATTGATTGAAGAAGTTATTGTTGGTTTCGCTGTGTTGCGCACGAGCACGACATTACTTCAAGAATTTGGGAGGAAACCCCAATGATTGTAGGCCCGTGGTTCTTGAATTAATGAAAAAAAGTGAGAGGAATCCTGTGGGAAATACCTCGGATTTGCCTAGAATTGAAGTGGAACACACTGAATTCACCAGGAATTTGCCCTGAGATCTGGTTGGATATGCATACTGTTGCGTAGTCGAACCAATTACCGCAAGTTGCTAGTTCTCTTTCTCATTAGTTTTACTTCCACCTCATTTTAACTACATTGTTCCTCTGCAGCGTGTATTCGAAAGTAGTAAAAAAAATAATCTCTGTGAGAAGTCCGGGTACGCACCTCCGAAAATCTAAGAAATAAACGAAGTCAAACACGATTTCTCCGGGAAACTGAAAAATTCAGCGAGATGCGTGATTGGTGCTGGAAATATAGCCTCTTTTGAAAACGACAATAGTTGAGTATTCGTGCTTACGACTTCTGCTTCTCGCCCGCATCTCCGAATACGGCACTAATTCTCGCGTTCTCTCTTTCTCTAAAATCTTCACAACTACTATCTGTTCCCCTGTGAGACAGACTATGGTATGCGGTGCATACGTAAGGAAGAAAGTTAGTTGGAAAAAATATAGGTCCGTTGCGCTGGATTATCTGCATGGCTCGTGGATTCAAGGAAAATCTCTCAAGATGTAACCCCGTAAGCCTATGATTTTCGTGAAAAGAGTGAAAACCATGATTACTCTAATAGCCTTGTATAGCTGGAATTAATGTGGGTAGAAGGCACTTCTTCAGTACAATCTTTGTTTGATTCGTATTATCCCAGCTTTATTATCTCGTAGAGGTAAATAACTCCAAAATACTTCCATTATCCATGATGGGCACTGAGGATAGCTCGCTGCCTCCCCCTCCCTCTCTTCCTCGCTCATTATCTTGACGAGCTTCCAGAAAGATTTCTTACTTTCTCACGTCAGTAGTACGTCCAAGAGTAGAAAATCATTCATTTCCGCCTCACTTTTTATTTCTTGACTGTTATCAATTTTTTTTGGTGGTGACAGGTTCAAGTGATTTGAGCCAATTTTTTCCGACAAAAAGCCCCAGTGAAAATCCGTGATGAGGTTCCCCTACGCAATCATCGTT
>KN767732.1:0-13603 GCA_000816745.1 Ancylostoma duodenale | reverse complement strand
TGTAGATATGATTAGATTAGATATGTACAGACCAGTCCATAAAAAGTCTTTCCACGGCCTTTCTCCACCCTGAGTACTCTTCAACATTGTTTACTGTACATATCTAATACTTCCATGGCCAGAGAAGGGCCATCATTCCTTGAACCCATCATCCTCCCCAATACCGGGAGCCTGGGCATCTCTCATGTAACACTGCAGAAAACAAGATGTTGTCAACGGGTTTGTCTATCAAATCAGAGCTTATCGGATACGCAACATTGACATGCGACGAAGAGACTCACAATTTTTGAAAATGGAGGCCCATGGTCGAACTGCTGCGTTTCTAGCCTCTAATCGGTGTAAAATCTCTTCACGAAAATTACCCGTCGACGTTGAAGGACGATGCTCCATTTAATCTGAAAAATTTACGGGCCACCTTCTATGCACTATGAAACCAAAATACAACGTACGAAACGAGTCAATGAATGAGAAGTAGGAACACGACAGGTACGTTTATACTAAGCGAGTGCGCGCGTCAAACGCACGCTAGTAGGACAACTCAGAGCACCCGACTTGATGGTGAGGCCAACATACAGACGAGGACCTACTGTCACTGGGAAATGTAATTGGAATCTCAATTCTAAACGCGAAACAAAAGAATATGGATGACCTGCTGAATTAAAGAAAATATGAGTAGACGAGCAGTGCATCAGCCGTGCATGAAAACTGCTGCCAGTGCGCCATAAACGACAGGATATGACCCTTCAAGCAGTGGACAAACGTGAAACAAAAGTGAAAACAAGCGCTGAACTCAGCAACAACCAGATGGTTGGTTGGGAAACAAACCCGCAAAAATCAGCCGGTTTTGACAGCTCGGACGTAAGCTAACGCACGTTGCGTGTATTCACACAGGAAACACTGAATGTGACGACGGACCACCATGTCAAGTGCGGAATCCGAAATCGAGAGTTCCATTTTTATAAACCTCGTTGTAGGAAACATACATACAACGACGCTGTTTGGCTTAATTTATGTCTTGTCCCAAGCTCCACTCTATTTTGTAGTTTATTTCATAACGGCTTTGCTATGAAATCTTTTCTTCGTAGAGTTCAATTTCTGTTCATTTGTCATCATTTCTCACGTCTTAAGTTGTCGTTATGTTGTGTGACCTGTTATGGGAGTCAAATTATGGTAATCCATGACCAGTGGTCTTCCATAACATTCTGTTCTGATTGCTTTGTCTTGCAACTGCATATCTCTGACATTATGAAATACATGTATTCTGGGAAATATGAATGAAAATATGATGAAATACTAGTATTCTGGGATGCATGGTATCACTTATGCTGACCTTGAACGAGACAGTGGTGATACAACGAAAAAAATCCGATCTAATGGTCGATGTTACGCCTTCAGTCCAACATCCTTCGTCGGCTGATGCGCGGATATTCCTTAAAAATCACCAAATGTATAGACAGCTTCCATTCTGAAAGAAGTACAGCGGCCTCTCATATCAACCGTTTGCTGGAAACAAAAATAAAACATGATCCTCGTCTTTATTATAAGAAAAGAGCAGTTTTTAGTTCGCAAATGCAGTCAAGACGGCTGCTATACTCACTGGCGAGTCTAGCGTTTTCGGTCGCAGGGGCTCCAGCTGCACTGGTATTGGTACGTGTCGATTTGAAGCCATGGACACCGGCGACAACTTTGGCGACGTCCACAATCGAAATGTACCAAAACCAGTGTCGCTGCAGTCTCAGCCAGCGACCGTAACCGTCATCCTCCTCGACGAGTATGGCGTTATTCATGCTTGCGGCGCGGAAAAGATGACTTGTCGATACACTACGCGAAATACGGAGGGAGGAGAGAGTTCCTGGCAAACAGGGAATGTTCCTGGTTCCACAGCGTGAAGTTTTGGTGCGACACGTCAACTTTTCCGTGCGGGAGACATAAATAAAGCTTGTAGCAGTACGGTTTGGCATCGGTCGTAAAGGAAGAGTTAGCAAAGTCACTCTGTGGCTTAACTACATAAATCGATGCAGCAGAAATGGAGTTGGTGGGAACCACTCCTAGTGAAAGTCGTCGTGGGTTCCTGCCTGGAAACCTATGCCTAAAGAGAAGCCTGAGCCGGGAACCATACCCCGCCCCACCCCTCGGTTTTCCCCTTGATCCGTTCTAGTTGGTGGTTAACATCTCTGCTTCTACTCTTTGTATCGCGCGAACAACCCACTTTTTTCCTTTTTCTCGTCATTTTCGTATCGTAGTAGTCGCGTTTCTGACCGACATCGGAGCATATTTCGGCCATAATCTGAGGCAATTTTCTTCCACTATTCGGTTACGTGAATTGCGTCTTATCTTGCCTTATTCGAGGGCACCCGAACTCTGTCTTGGAATACTGTTTTATGGCTGCACTCGAGGCTCAGGTGCCACAGAAGGGTCTGAAATCTTCACTACTGCGCGGTATTCTGAACTTAATCGGAAGATCCGCTCGGAGTGAATGAAGGTTTATGTCCTCCTGTAGTGATTGTCGTATTTATCATGACGGGTAAACCAATGATGACTACATATCTGCCTTGTATCGAGTACTGCTAGCCACCCTTCCGTAACAGTGATATCATTCTAGAGGTGTCTCGATGACTAGCGTCACGGTGCTCTGCCCAAATGCTAGAAGGTGTGCAGTGAAAGTTACACCTGGCATGCTTTTGAAGCAGGTATTCCGATAGTCTCTTATTGGCTCTTTTTATACCTTTGACTATTTGCGTTATTCAGATACTGGAAGAAGCTTGCTTGAAACAAGGATTCGATGTGGAGGCTTACCAGTTAGAGAATCAAAAACGTCGTGTCGATCTTGCATTGCCATTCAGGTATTTTAATACTTCTTGTTATTGAGTGTTTCTATAGGTGAGTTCCAATTAGGATACCTCATCCGATATGCGCAAAAACATCTGGAAGAGTTACAAAGCTTTACCCAGTAAAGCTCGATAGTCTCAAGTTGAATTTTTCATTTCATGTTCATACTTATTCTTTAGAGTAGTCTCTTGGGGTGTATAACTGGCAAACAGAATCAGTCGTGGTGATGATAAGAACTCACCCCACTCCTCTCTCTATGATCTCTCCTCTTCAGTCGGCAAAAAAAAAACCCCCATCCTTTCTTCCCCTCGTTCTCCATACAAATTCTTACCCGCTTCTGCATATGAACCCACATTTCCTCAAAATCAATTTCGGGCACTGTTCGGCTAGTTGTGCCGCAAAATTCTGAAGAAAAAAATTGCCAAAACTTCGATTGAGGAGGTTATTTGCGGTGTTGAACACGAGTAACGTTTCCGTTTCGTACCCGCTCCGTTTTTGTAGGGTTGCGCGAGGTATACGGTAGGTATGATAATTCACGGAATCTTCTCAAAATTCGCATGGAGAGGTTACTGGGGATGCTGAACACAGGTATGGTATCCGTTTTTTACGTGAACCCTATTTTCATAGGGATACGGTAGGTGTACGACGGGAAATTGAAAGAAAATGCCGATTTCCTGTACCTAACGGACAGAAGGCGGGATGGCATGCAAAGTAATATTGATAATCGTAATAATCAGCGAAAACAATTTCTCCATGCAAAATTTGAGAGGATTTTGTGAGATACTCCATCTACAGAATACCCACTGTAACTCTACAAAGATGGGGTTCAAACTGGATACGATGTCCGTGTTTAGTGTCTCAAATAACTCCCTTATGCGTTATTTGGGCGAGATTGGCGATTTGCGGCAGAACCAGCCGAATAGTGCCCAATTTCATACACTTGCTTTGTTTGAATTCGCTTGATATGTTCATGAAAAAAGTGAACAAGGCGTTATTTTCTGTTAGCAGAAATCGGGCTGAAGAAAACGGACAGTTATACACATGTAACAACGATTATGCAAAACATCTCGTTTTAGGCTCAGTGGTTTGCCAAATAATGCAACCCTCGAAATGGTACCTAAGGCTGATACCGGTACAAATGCTGTGGCTGCAATTGCTTTGCAGGTTCTTATCTATATTACATCGTGGTTACCCCCCTCTTTACATCATCTAAAAATCGGTCATATTTTTTCTCTGTTTATAATCATCTCCTAATTGAATTGATTTTACAGTTGTAATTAGTCATCACTAGGATTTTAGATTCCCGAACGCCCTAGAATTGAGCTCAGTTTCCCGATCACTGAGTCATTGTTCTCGGTGCTAAAGGGCTTTTCCCCATTGTTTGAAGAAGATCTGACTGCTCCTCGTGAAGATTGCGTTCCTTGCTGTTTTTACATGAATCGTCAGGTACAGTGGCTGCCTTTTTCTGGGTCTGCGGACACTTACCACCCGCACGTTCGTCAGGCCGTTTTGCCTTTTTTCAACCTGGAAAGAAACAGTCAAACATGTTTGAGAAGAAGCCCTAACTAACTCTAGTACCTAATTAGGCATATTAGGTCAAAGATGACCTGTCCTTCTTAGGAAAAGACCGTGAGCAAGCGCCTTCTATACACTGTCTCACCAGGGCCTAACGCGTGCGGGTGGTAGGTGTTTGATAATCCTTTTTCTGTGACGTTTTGCCTTTGGAACATTGGCATTGCAGTATATGGGTGAGCAAGAGCTGAGACGAATCACACTTTCTTCCATCGGGATTACATCAGGGAGAAGCTTGATAAGGTATGAGGCATTCAATTTTTTTCGTCAGCTTCATCTAAATGAGGTTCTCTTTCTTTGTTGTGCATTTCTTGCATCGCTATCTCTTTAAGGTATCAGCGTCTACCTCTTACAGAGGAACAGAAAGCCGAAATTGCTGCTAGGTTGGCCGATGATGTTGCAAAAAAGCAGGAAATGCTGTCAAAATTCATTGAGAAGAAAGCTGAAAACGAGAACAGAGCTCAGTTAGAAGCAAATCGTTTAGCTGTAAGTCGTCAGATCATTAGTTTGTGTGTTGTTGATTTTATTATAAGTGTTTCTTTTAGCGATTTGAAGAAGAACTAAAGCTCGAGCGAGAGAAGAATGAAAGAGCGCGAAAAGAAGCGCCTGCAAATGCTCAGACAATTCCAGTAAACGAGTAAGTCTCATTGCTTATCTACGTCTAATGGCCTAATGGAAATGATTAAAACCTTTAGTTCAGGCCGAGCCAACTGCCTTTTTCGCGCGACATGTTGGGCAGTCCTCCTCGAAATCACAGTGGATGGTACTGGTTTTGTGTGACATCTTTCCTTTGATAATGGGTTTTTTAATCTTCCAGGTCATTCGATGCACCTGTTTTCTCAACCAGAGAACCCGAGACAGTTAGCTCTGATCGTTTAGCCAGTTTGAATCGACTTCTTCAACAGGTTTGTTCGTTCCCATTAGGCGTAAGCTCACATGTAACCGCTGTGTAGACTGAATTTTGCACTCCACTACGTCGTTGTGTATATTACTAAGCGTACTACTGCCAATATGTTAACAGTAGATAATTTGAATTCAAGATGTAGCACTGACAAACAAACAGCACCGCCGGGCGTAGGTCGTATGGCGCGATTATTTGGGTGGCACTATAGACAGGCTGAATCTGAAGGGCAATACTATTACCCGATTCCGGTCACGCGTCGCGGTTTGCCTGCATCTGCCAGACGGAGCAATTCGTCCACCTCTTCTCCATTATCCTGCCGTTGAACAGAGCGTACATACATACTATAGAGTTGCAGGCACCTCTGTGCAACGAACCTCTGAAACTACGTTTTAACTCTACATGCGCTGTTAACGAAGTTAATTATTACATGCACCAAATTTGACGTATTAAACTTTAATAGCAGTCATTCCTAGCACCGCTGAAATATCCAAGAACCTCCTCAATAAAGCCACAAGTTTGGACCATTCAATTATTCAGCAGTTTGAAAAGTCTAGATATTAGAATTATTTATTCAGATGTTTCAGATAGCTTCTTATTCCAACAGAGTAGTCATTGAGCATCCATTAAAACTTGTTCTTTTTTTCAGCACATTCGCTTGGGTATTCAGCTAACAATAAGCTCGATGTTCGAAACGTTCGTTCATCCGTATATCCTAAAAACTACTAGTGCCGCTATTTGAACGCTCTTCTCTACGGTTGGATGATGGTTGGATGGACGAGTTGTCCGTTCAGGCAGATCCAGGCAAACCGCGACGCATGACCGTAATCGGGTGGTAGTAGTGCGCCCCAGATTCAGCCTGCCTGTAGTGCCACCCGAAGAATCGCGCCATACGACTGCCCCCCAGCACCGCCAGCTTTAATTAGCGCATACTTTTGCCAGTAAGTGACAGCTCATGTGGTGCTACTGCACAGCTTCGCGGTGCGTTTGCCGTACGCTCCGTCTCCTGTTTCGCGCGCGAAACGTTTGTGTCAATCCTTTCATAAACATTAAAGCCACAGCGAGTTTTCGTGAACTTTTTCGGTTCTTTTTTTAGGTCGAACAAACAGAACGATTCCTTTGAAGACCTTTAAGATCCAGAATATTTCTTAAGAAGAGTTGCACGTACGATTTCTCTGTAAGACTCAATGCTCATTACGTTTTCTAGTTCATGTTCACTACGGTTTATAGCTGAATACAAAAGTATAGAATATTGTGGGCTGCTAGCCTCCCCCGCCTCTCCCCTCCCTACCACGTAAAGTTTTTTGCTCATATTTTGTCAATGACCTTTTTCAGGTGGATACTTCCCTTATTAGTTCTCATGAGCAACAAAGCGACAGAATCACAAACATTTTAGCAGATGGTGGGAGGGTTCCTCTTTCACGCATTGCTGCAGAAGCTGTTCCGATGGAAGAGGTGCATTTGCTGCTTATTTTCTGAGCCGAATGTAGATAGCTAATATTATTATTGCTAAGGAGGATGTCTCGACCGCAGTTTCATCCCTCTCCTCAGTTGCTCCATGTGATCGTCAAACTGTGATATTCCATAGGCAGTGAGTTTCGTCCAAATATTCAAATTTCCGATTGATTCACATCGAATTTCTGAATAACCGAATGGTTAAGAATGGTCGAGTATTCGAATGAGCGAGTATTCTGAAAGTGTGGAGTGTTCGTATATTCGGGTCAGCGAATATGCCGTCTTTTTGAGTGTTCGAATAGTTCGAATATGTACTATTTGATTCCGTCAAAATACTAAAGAGGATGCTCTTCTTTTCCTCATTTTAGTCAACGGTTGTTGAGGTCTGCCGAAGCCGGCGCGGACGAGACAGAATTAAGTGAAGAATTCTTCGACATTGGATTGGAAGATTTAAGGAGTAGACAAAAAGAGCTTCACGACGAAGTGTGAGTTTCTTCATTAAGAGATCACAGCTTGGCATATCATTATTTTACTTATATTATATTACTTTATTTGTGGATTATTCAACAATCTGACTTCTTCTTTCGTACAAGTTTAAAAGAAAAACCTTTTCAGTCGCATGCATACTCAACGAATGTTAATACCGAAGGTGTACGAAAACAGAAGAAATCGGGAAGCGAAGCTCAACGCCTATCGCCACACCGTTGTTCGAATTCCGGTAGGAAAGGAACGCATCATTCAAGGGCAGTTCTACAGTGGAGAACCAGGTAACTAGACCCGATATGGCTGATTTGTCGTGTCTGGTGATTTGCGGCTAACTTTGAGCTGATTTCAGTCTCACGTCTTTATCAATGGGTACGCAGTCTTTTGTCACGGAATGTTTCCTTCTCGCTCAACTTTGTTCTCAACGAAAAGATTGAAGAAACGGACATGAAGAATTTCGTTGACCTGGATATAGCACCGAAGTCTACATTGTACCTGAAGTTTAAAGACGGAAATGTTAACGTCGGTGAGGAGAATTATCATTCGCACAGAAATTGCCAAAATGTTAAGTGAGCTTCTTTCAGAATCTATATTTGATATTAGAATCTCTATTGATGGAAGTTTGATGCAGTGTACACAAGAGGAAGCAAACAAACTCAGTGCCGATTGGTCAGTTTACGTTGACATCATTCTGTGGATTTCATTTTGTATTTCCTTTCCGTAGTATTTGGCTGCTTTTGTATTCCGGTTTCTTGTTTTTAAATTCGTAACAGTGAAGTGTTATTTTGCAACTGTAACTGGTCAGGAGTCAGTGGAAATTTAAGAAATCCAGGGTTTTCTATCTTTTTCTCTCCATGCTTCCGGATCTTAAACGCCTGTTTTGCTGTGTCTTCTGAATCTCAATGTCCATTATGGTTTTGTGTTGTAGCGAAGCGCCTTCAAATGTGCGTGGAGAAGTATACTCCTAACTCCGTATTACTAGCTAATGGCCTCTGCTTAAGACTTATTTCCACACCTATTGTGTAATTGTTTCCTATGTTCAGCACCTACTAACGTATGAGATATACTCGAATTCAAGCAATGGATTCTGACCAGCTCAAAAATTCGAGCGTCCGTAGAAGGCAGAGCAACACAACCCTGGAGGATAGATAAGAAGGGCTGTAGCCCCCCCCCCCCCCTTCAATATTCTTAGGCACAATTGACGTCATAACCATACGACGTGACGTGGATCTTCCTCGGCCGGCCTGTCACCACGGCCTGTCGCCGGCATTCGACTGTTGAGAGGAAGGATTTCCTTCTTCCGTGGACGAGGGACTTATTTGATAGAAGCGGCCCCAGATCGCATCTCATGCGCTTGCCAGTCGTTAGAGTGCGAGGTTTTGGCCAAATCCGAACTGCAGGATACAGCGCAACATAGAGCATTACAACACACCCACACGCGCGAGTGCATGTTCACACCCATATGCCCCGGCCATATAAGTCGAATCCAGCACTGTCGAACCAGGGAGTCCATCCCCTAGATCTACCCGCGTCGCAGGGCAAGCGCACCCCTCCCCCCTCTAATATTCGAATCGGTCTAAATTGAATAACTCTGTTTTATTTCAGTCTTAAGTCTAAGAGAAGAAGTAAGTCTCAAATCCGCTTTCTTCAGGTTGTCGCAGAATTCAACATTCGTTCCCTTTACTGGAGTTATACTGGAAAACGATCGCAATGGGAAACGGCCTGCTACCAACCATCCGCAGTCGTCAGATTTTGTTCCTCCACCTCAGAAGGCAGGGCCTGCACCGAAATGGTTGAAGAGAAAGTAACAGCTTATCGGGAGAAGATCGCTAACATTTTACTCACATTTATTTTTATCAGATAACACATACGGTGTACAATACTTGTATATGCAAATAATAAAACTATAATAATAATATAATAATACAAATAATAAAACTTACTTTCAAAGCAATAAGCTATATGCCCACTATTGGGGTAAAACTTTTGTTTATCAGCTTTCTCTAAGTAAACGATATATTGATAGGTGCCAGCTTGTGTAAAACAGCCATAACATAACCACCCGAAATAAAGACCAAGTCAGTCACTTAACGAATCCTGGTCAAATTAAGTATCCTGCAGAGTAGCCACCGCGGACAATCATCCCTCTGATACATGGTGCTGTCAAACTTTGGGTGCAGTGAGATGCCCTACCTCTGCAAACACTTCCGAGAAGTCGTGCCCCTCAGAAGCTCCTCGTTTTAGCACAGGATGTGTTTTTTTATGAACTCTTTCGGAATAAACATGTAGCTGTTTCAGCAGTTTTCTAGAGCTACCAGAGATGATTGTTTAAATGCGACGAAATTTCTAGCAAAAAGTAAGAAGTGCTAGAACTGTATCAAGTGCATTACTTGGGAGTGTACATCGCGTTTTCACGGTCTTTTTCAGAGGGTCGATAGGTCACCTCGTTAGTGAGCAGTAGTTCTATCAAATCGAGATTTTCATGTGCCACAATGAAAGTCTGCATTTTGAGTAGGGATGACACCCAAATTAGTAAGCCTGCAGTAACACCACTCACTGAGCGTAAAGCGGACAAAGCCTTGCCTTAGCGCATTAGTTATCATCCACTGAAGTTCATTGGATCTTTTGAAATAAGATGCTGTATCATGCAACTTCGTCAAAAATTGGAAATCGACGAAACATCGTGAACTTGCATAATTCAGCTTGCACGTACTTGATATATCAAGATAGTGTGGGATACGAGACCGAATTTAAGCTTGATTTCCAGTCTAGCACGCGTCACTCCGCTCGCCTACCCGTGTTGCACAACGCGGTGAATCGATCGATATATCGACTAGTCGGGGAAGACTTGTAAACGAAAGTTCTACCCGTGACAGAACTTTTATCTGAACAGTTCATATGTAGGCCATTAGAATGAGCTCGTCGAGGCGAATCTAGTGATCAATACCGTTATTCGATTGGAGCAGTTCCAAATGAATAAAAGGCAAGACGACGGTGTCTGCACGGAGCGACCGTCGTTCCTCAATCTCCTGTGAGCAGTACAGTGGCATTTTCGAGAAATTTAGCGACCCTTTACTTCCAGGGAGAGCTGGAGGATGTTTTCCGCAGAACTGTTTGTTATTCTGTGGTACTGATCAGACACTGTTTAGAAGTATTGCATGCATTTCGTGTAGAAATACAGCAAGACGGTGCCAGAATAAAAACAAGAAGTTATTAGGTTGAGGAGAAAGTAATGGAAGAAATTTTCAAAACTTTCTTATCCTCATTGCCGATTGATTCGATCAGGCATGGCCTGCCGACATAGTAGGAAATTATCCAAAGTACACATTACATTGTGCCTGTTGAATTATCAGGGAGTGCTTGTTGTTGCAGTTACGTCTCCAGGTCTGGAAACGGAGGAGAAGCATTGAAGAAAAACGACAAAAACGAAAAACCCTGATCCTCACCACTTATTTTATAAGCCAATTTTCCCTCTTTTTCCTGTCCCGAACTAGCGGGACTGTCCTGCACTTTGGCAACCTACTATTCGAATTTTCCTGCCTTGTCAATCTCTGGTCACTATCTCGCCCCACTCCTCAGTTTCTTGTTGAGCGGAAAAGAGCCCAAGATTTTGACCATTTTTAGGCAGGAATCCCTTTGTATGACCAGCCGCAGTCTACGTTCCACCCATGCGTAGAGGTAATGTTATAGATTTGAAAGATGTATACCTATCAAAAGTTAGAGCTGAAAATCTGACTTGGATGCCATTTCTTCCATTACTCTCTTCTCAACCTAATGATGAAAAGGACGCTGCTCACAAGTGAGTCTCGAGGTCGTCAATGGGTTAAAACTAAAGCAAACCGTTGTGTTGAAAGAAACGACTAGCCCATTCTTATATAGCAAGAATATCGCCTACGAAAAGGGCACGTGTGGCGCAGTGGTAAGAGGTTCGCTGCGCACACACGCGGTCGATGGTTCGATCGCGCCTCTGGCCAACCAAGCCATCCATCCCTCAGGGGTCGGTAAATTGGGACCAGAGGAGTCTGGGAGGATGAAGCACTGACTTGGTACATCGGATGCCCCCGCAAGTCACTGTACAGGGCACATACGCATTCAATGCCTCTACGATATTCATATGAAGTCGAATGCTTGGCGCATCCCTCGTGACGGGATTGATTAACGCCGACCACTTTATCCTTTTATCCTTTATCGCCTACGAATATCATATGACACATAGCTAAGACACGACAAGTGGGAGGAAGAATTGCAACTGAAAAAAAAACCCACGAAGACTTATGTTAACACCCAGTGATCGGTTACACTACATAGAAAAAGTGCTGTCGTTAGTACATACTGATTAGCAAATGATTCGCCCTTACACATGACATAATCCGTGATTTGTCAACCGTCCCAGAGCAAGCACAACAGAAGAACGAGAAACTTTTGAAGCGTAGATCTTTCTATAGAATCAAGTTATTGCGATTTTTACAGACAAATCCATTGCAAATCACAAGCAATTTCTCTTCAGTGCAGCTGTCTTTGCTGCGGTCATTTTTTGTAGCGTTAATTTGACCCTGTTCCTGATCGATTCTACTGCGTGCGGAAGACGTATGGTCACCTTATGAGCTTACCTCAGCGATTTTCTGTAGAAGTTAAAAGTAGGCCGCTACTGCTGTTGTGTTACGCTACCATGTATGGATTCTAACAAATCATCTGCGCTTTGCCCTCGCTCTGGATCATTCTACGAGATTGGCCCAATTTGATCACAGGAACATCGCCAATTTTCGTTTGTGGCCACAATGTGTTTGTCAATCGCACGCATTTTACTTACGCTTCAATTCTTCTCTCCTATCGTTTCTGTCTAGTTGCCTAGAGAGTTCCTGCAAACCTACAGCTGCTAATTTTTTTAAAATCTCTGTCATATGCACATAATCTACCGGTAACCGATCCATATAATGAATATCAGTCTTTTCCAATGAATAGATATGGGAATTTGGCTTTTGGCAGTCAGATGTCTAAATGTCAAAACCTGTTCCCATCATGTAAGAAACGCGCGGCCACATTACCTACCAAAGTGCACGTACAAATTTTACTACCCAGGTCGGCGCAGGGATTGCAATTGCTACATGACCAACTTATGCGCGTAGATATACTATCGTTCTAGCAGTCTACTGCTTATTGAATACTCGAAAGTATACATGGTCGTCTGCTTGCTAGAACCTGAAGAAGACCAAAACGAAGAATCTAATAGTTGTGGCTTATATTTCGTCAGTCGCCAAATTTCTGCTTTAATTCTCACAAGGTCCCCACGAAATTTGATGTGAGTGGGAGCTTGGGAAATAGGGGTGTACGTGTCGACTTTGGCACGCAGCTGTGGTGATGTCGTTTTTTTTTTCGAGAACCTCGTCTAGAGTTCTGAAGAAGAGTCCGAGGCCTTAGCCTTTGCAGAGTGGCCCAAATTATGATAACACCGTGCGAGCTTCTTTCCGCTTCATTTTATTTTGGATTGCTGCTTCTTCGTTAACACATTGCAGACCGAGCACAGTTTTGCATAGCGAGCACAGATAGCCAGCGGGTATTTTTCTGATGATTCACCATTTTCACCATCACAGGGGAACTTTCCAATGACATGAAGAGCGTGGTGACGCGTGATGACGTGACCATGTGCATCACTGAGCCATACGGGGAAGGACGTGGTGCAGCATGTGCATCACGTTGTCCGTAATGTGTTAATATTACATTTGTTTACTTCTGTTTACTAGCCCTAATTGTGAACTTTCAAAAGCTACGTATATTACGGAAAACTTCTGGATGATTCTTGCTTATCGCCATCGCAAAACCGACACCCATTTTGAACGGGTGGTGTTTCAGCACTGTGTTTTCAAATAGTTGACACTGTCCAAAAATTGGCCTACACACTGATGCAAGGGCACAAGGAATTAGTGACAATTTCCACTGGAAGTCAAGGTAGAACGTCTGACACAGTTAGCAGGAAAGCCAAAAATGAATGAAGACTTCTATGACTTCTATGGGGAACCGTGTGTCTCAATCTGTGGAATCGTTCGGCTTGCTTGATTTTCAAGGCAACTGCCTTATTGTGGCTTCATAGAGCTGCAACATCTTTGGTTTCCTCGTAAAAGTTGATGACCCGAATTTTGTTAGGCTTGGAGCGAGTGTGATGATGTCGGTTGCGTTTCATCGCCAACGAAGCTCTCGAAGATCTCAGCGTCTGTCCCCCCCCCTTCCCCGAGTCACCGAAACTTCGAAATTACCTTCAAAGTAGATCAAAACCTTATAACCTTATACTAGTCTATTTTTAATTGTTTAGTTTAGTTTATTATCTGTATATATAAAAGTGAAAGTTTGTATGTATGTATGTATGTA
>KN767730.1:0-14417 GCA_000816745.1 Ancylostoma duodenale | reverse complement strand
AAACCTCTGCTTCTATCTTTCTTTCAAAAAAATTTGAGGAGAACGCGGGCATGACTCACACCCTCTTGAAATTAAAAAAAAATGACGCTCCTACACAAAATGTATGCGAAGTTAGTGTTCGACATGCCAATCCATGTAGGTGGCGCTGTAGTGAAAGAGTCTCTGAAGTTGTCAGAGCAGCGTGGTGTCGTAATTTTCAGTTCCTTCCATGTCGACTAGTGTGTTGCTCTCTCTTTCTCTCATTCTGTTGTTATTGGACAAGGCTTCGTGATGAATTATTAAGACAAGAAGGTAATAATGAAAGAAATGCTCGTCATTCCTATTTTTTCAAGTTTTTTTCTAGAAAATTATACCTAGTAGGAGTTTGAATTGGGTGGAGTAATCAATTCGAGAGAGCTTCGCTGGTCCGGAGCATGTTTTATTTGACAAGAAAAGATGTTGCGCATTCCATGGGACAATGTAGGATCTTCCATCGTAGCTGCGTTTTTCTGGTATTCCTTTGAAGGCTGTGGCTCCATATGAAAGCTCATACCACTGAATATGTGAGTGACAGAAGCACACATGTAAAGGAACATAGCGGCCAGGCATCCCTTTGGGGCGACGGCGTTCTGACCTTTTAGCAATCCTCTGAGAACTCGGGAATGTAAATATCCTGGAAAAAAGAAAGGAAAACCGGAAAAATTGTATCTATGCGTGCCCAATTATGGAAGTCAGGTCCCAAATAACACAGAAAATCCTGATAATCTTTTTTCATTTTCTTGTTTCTCATTGCAGTATTGTTCTAGAGAGGCACATATGTACTGCACGTATTCGCCTGGCTCAAATCTCATCACAGAATGAGGTCATGCGTATCTTGGCAGGGCTTGGCTCCAATGCCAGAGATGGAAATGATGCAAACTTAGTGTCAGCGATCAATTTGAATGACATCATACTGGCACGGTAGTGCCTTGCTTGTAGCCTGGATTTCAATCTGCTGAGATACCCAATATGAGCCTCTCCGAGAGTGGGGGTTGCGCTATCTGTCCCAGGAATACCCAACTCCCAAAGGCTGATCTCTTCAGCAATTAGAGCAAAGGGCTACTTGTGTCCGTAGGTGCGATAGGGGTGAGAATGCCCCTGTCAAAGTGAAGGGGGTCGCCGGGCCAAAAGTGAAGGGTGTCTAGGGGCGAGGGGGGGGGGGGTAGTATTAGTACTAATGTCTGAGCGTCGAGCGGGCGGGGGGGGGGGGAGGTACACCTTTCTATTTCAGTCAGTAAGAGTTGTGGTATTGGTAAGTAGGTGATAAGTGATGCCCTAGCATACTTCCAATGATGTAATACCCAACATGTCTTCAAGTATCGTGGAAATTGAGCAAATCTTGTGATATATTTCTGCGAACGCACCGTTTAACCGTTTTATGAAACCGTGCGATAGCAATGAGTCATGGCTATCATGCTACGGGTGGTCCAGGATAATGCTTTCAAATGAGGAACCAGCCGTTGATTAGACTAATGACGATAGTCCTCAGCACATCTTCATGATATCACCTAATCATATATACACAACTGCACAACATTTCTTTTTCTCTACTTACAAAAATTTCACACTGAAATTAAACCTACCTTTAAGCTATTTTTGCTTATTGCAACTTTATATGGAAATGAAACCCTGGAGTGAAGGGTATCTATGTTCTCCTCCTTCAACCCCCTAACTGATAAACCACTTCCCGTTTCATGTGGTTGCGTGTCGTCTTCTGTAAGAGGGGGTGAGAATGTTTCTTAAGCCGTTCTCACCCCATGCGCGCGTCTCTCTTCCTTCATCACAGTATTTCGTCATTTGTCTAACAACGCCGATGCCCCGTTGTTTCGGCTCACCCCCTCTTCTTTCAACCAGAAAAAGGTTTGCCCCATACATCTGTATACGGACAGAAAGCGCATTCTTTCTGTATGTATATATGTACAACACATACCAGTTCCTCGGAATCACAAGAAGAAATCCTTTGAAAACACCTAATTTGTGCAGTTTTCGACCGTCCTGTTGGTGCCAATTTTTTGCTTGCTCATCTTACACTATTTGTCACATGTTATGTACGAAAATGAAGAGGAAATCTTTGCGAAGTTCGGGAGACTATCCTCTTTCCGATTAGTTCATGGACTTTTCCATAATAGTCTTCGAAACATAGATACTATGTTTTTCATACCCTTTTGCATTCGGAAATTTCTCCGCAGGCATGCCATCTATCGCTTCCTTCTTGTAACGCTTAAACTCTACTAGGTTTACTCTTCAACTACATACCCTTCACTAATATCTAATTCTTCCATCTTCACGTAGAAATTGGCTCGTCATTTCCCCTGTCTGCGGCAATGGTCATACTGCGCGCTCAATTATTCCCGAAACCTTTAATCGCATCAACAGCTAGCTGTACATCAATCCTTTATTGTTGAATTTGTTCACTTTGACTGGATCAAGCTTCTTATTTCTTCACTTCCTTGTCTCCTGCGAGTGATCCTTCCCATCAGACTCACTTCAAATCGTACCCGAAATTGGGGATGATTACTTTTTCTTGTTTCGCTTGCTTTTTTGTTTCACCTGTTCCCTTCATTTTGGTGAAGGGGGTCTGTTGGCCCCCCTCCCAAAGTGAAGGGGGTCTGAGCCTTGGCTCGGACTATTGCACCTATGCTTGTGTCGAAGAGATGATACGCCCATTCGGTCCCTCCGTGACCGCTTCCGCAAGGAATTAACCAATTCCGAACAAGAGTGCACTTACCCGTCTTTGTTTTATATATGCATATGTAAAACGTTTGCGCTCCTGCCTTTCTTAAAGGCAGCCTTGATAACCTCGATCACCTTGACTCCCGTTGGTCTTCGGATGTATCGAGCGGGCGCCAGCAATCCTTCCATTTGTCCCTCTCGTGTGCCAGAGTCGTCCAATGGATTCTGTCCGCTTGAGGAACACGAAGAGCATTTTATCTGTCCCTGAAGGACTTCGTGAAGAAGTCTGACCATCGGGTCGGTGGTCTTCTTGTCGTGCGCGTAACGTCCCGTGGAGTCCAGTCGCTGACGGCTCTTGTCCAACGGTGGTCGTTAAGACGCATCACGTGTCCGGCCCACCTGATCTTACTCAACTTGGCGTAAGCGGCAGCCTCCCTGATCTTCGACTGTTTACGAAGGGTGGAACTCCGTACTCTTGCCCTCACTTGCGTGAGGCGAGTTATTCCTAGCATCATGGAGTGTTCGACGACGCTGACCAGATTCTCATCCTGCTTGCACAATGCCCAGGTTTCTGAGGCGTACGTCGAAGCGGGGAGAATCGTCGTGTTGAAGAGGTGAGCACGGAGCCTGGTGTTCTTCGTCTTCTTCACTACGTACTCAATGCTCTTGTGAGCTCCCCAAGCCACTTGCTTCCTCCTGCCCAGCGCTGGAGCGAAGTCGTTGACTTTCCGACCTAGGCATACGTAGCTGGAGCATTCGGATATGGGCGTTCCCTTGAATAAGAATGGGGCATCCGGGACCCATCCGTTTTTCATGAACATCGTCCTCGTCAGATTCAGCTGAAGCCCGATCTTTCTACACGCGTCGTTGAAGTCGGCCAGCACCCGTTCCGCTTCGCCGATGGTTGGTGTTATAAGGACGATGTCGTCAGCGAAGCGAAGATGATCAAGTCGCCGGCCATTAACTTGCATTCCCATGCAATCATATTCCGGGCTTCGCGTGACGTCCTCAAGAGTGGCGCTGACAAGTTTTTGCGACACGATGTCACCTTATCGAACCCCTCTCTTGACGTCGATGGTGATGTTGTCGTAGAATGAAGAAATCCTGGTCGTGAAGTTTCAGATCTCACGAAATATCTTGATGTACTGAGTAGGAATGCCCTGGTTGCCCCGGGCTTCCAGGACCGCTTCTGTCTTCACAGAGTCGAAGGCTTCCTTCGAATTTATGAACGTAAGAGAGAGGCATCTTATACTCTTGCGACACTTCGATGAGTCTAGTGACTGTGTGTATGTGATCAATCGTTCTGAATCCCTTTCGAAATCCTGCCCGCCTGCACGGCTGCCCTTTATCTAGTGCCCTTTCGATCCTACTAAGAATCACTTGCTGAAAAGCTTGTAGACGACGGAGAGCAGGCAAATAGGGCGATAATTACCGATATCGTTCTTGTACAGCAGCACGGTCCTGGTGCATTTTTGCGCCCTCTTAATATCGTCACACCAAACCTAACCCTAACATCAACACCTGGGGATAAGCGGCTCCTATCGCTTTCCCTCCAACCTAGCTGATAGTTCTGGGGAACAGAACTACTATTCTAGGGTTACACATAATTAGAAATTTTTCATTGATCCAAAAATAAAGTTTAGAGATTAGATTCAACGTTTTTGTAAGTTGAGAGTGTTATATGTAGTTCATTTAAAGGAAATTGTTCAACGTCAAGTAACCCACTTGATGAGCAGGTGAAAATTGATGGCATGGCTACGTAGTAGCGGATTCAAATGGGATTTATGACATTTCACTGAATATTCTTGGTTGTTCCACGATTAAAAAAATCGTCGAGTTACTTGTGCTTCAGTCTTCTTCATCTATACCATAGGTATTATATATTCATGTCACGAAAGATCCTTGTGGAATCGGCGGCTTCATTAAATGACATTTTTATTTCATTTTTTTATTTTCATACTATGCATCCCAACAGGTTTATTGAACCTGGCAGTGTATAAAGAATATGTGCTAGTAGAAGCAAAACACGCAAATCTTGTAAATTTCGCAAATGATTACTATGAACAGACTTTATTGGCAACAAATTCCCCTCTCTCTTAATAAAAATCTGCAGTGCTATTCTGATCAATCAAAACGGATGTCGAGAGCTGTATGTAGAAACAGCGGAAACCTTCTCTTTAGTTTTGATTACACAGCAGGGGAAGCAAGCGAGCATACTGTAGAAGAACTTGATAGCTGCTCTGCGTAGGTCGGTACTCATAAATATGATACTGTAGGAATTCATAGACACAATAAGGAACAATAGAAGACAGTACTGAAAAAAAAACATTAAGAGCAGTTAATGTGACTTTCTCCTTCTATTCACAGTCTCAATTCTGCAGCAGTTATTGACGTACGAAGAATGTGAACTCTGTTGAAAGGAAACTCACATGTCCATTTATCCACTTAATAATTGGATTATCTGTATTCTTAAAGCCAAATAGGTCAGACGCTTCGTAGATACAGTCTACTGCGCCCAGAAGGCAGTCGATTGCAATCACAGTCACAAGACCCTGAATTAAAATAGATGATGGATGATGACTCCCTGTGTATGGTGATTCTCAAATTGATGAACTTACCATTTCTTGCCAGAATTTTTTTCCTCTTATGACGTGTCCTAATTTTGTAAGGGCGAATAGAGTAATAGCAATCAACACAACACTAGCGACTTCATAAAGAATTACGACAGATGTGCTCATTATGCGGATGAACTGGAAAAAGGAGACAATGACGGAGATGATGGTGAGGATGAATTATTGATATTAGGTAGCGTCAAACACGTGTTATCTATGCCATTTTTGGCCGGACATCACATCACAACGTTAATGCTTTCCAGGCAAGAAAACAAGCCCATGAACTGTGAAATCATTTGTGAAACTTTACATTATGAACTCGAATTCAAATCAGGACGATCGACGAAGAAAGCCGCCCATAACACCAATGTTGGGTTCGCGTTGAGCATCATTCTCCCAGGCTGGGTAAGACCTAAGCAGTTCGACCAATAGAACGCTATTGTTAACGTCAGATAAACGGCATATTCCTGAGTCTCATCTCCGCTTGCAATTTATGAGAGCCAGCGAACTTCTGCGCAGCACTCCCTTCAAGAAACAAATTGTCAGAATATCTGTGGGTCAGCTCGCGAACTTACGCTCTTGACATGGTGTGTCACATGGGACACACGCGCTTTTGCATAAGTGGGACCCGTGCTAAACCGCTTGAGCACGTGGTAGGAACTTGCGCAAATTTGAGCCCGATCGTTTTCTCTTTTGTGACCGTAAAGAGTGTTTCCAAATGTTTGTCCTCAGTTTACATGATACTTATTGTAGTTTCATTTTAATATGTATCTTTCTCTCTGGTGTATGTTTCAACCACATATTAAAAAGTGTTTGAGGGAAGATCTACTCTGCTCAGTGCATGTGGAAAAAGCTTGAATAGTATTTGTTAGTATAACACTACATAGAAGTTTGCTAATTATGACTACTTCACTGAAATATAACTCTGAAAAGAGCGTGCTCACCCGGTTGACCACGCGGTCCCACACGCCACACCATGCGGTGTCAACCGGTCGAGCACATTGTCACGAAGGTGTTGAAAAATAGGTGAACTTTTGCTTACATCCAATAGGTACAGTCCCTCTCGAAAAGATAGACAAATCCCGTCACTACAGAAACGCAGTGGGACCTGAGCGACGGATGCGGTGAGAGCATGTTTCATGTGAGAGGGTCGCGTAGGTCCAGCCGCGATTTCGTGGCCGTGACGATATGAAACCGCAAGCGCAATTCGTCTATCCTATTGACACTGTGACATCAGTCACATTTTCAGTTCAAGACCTTTTTGTAATTGATCACCAACTTATTTAACATTCCTAATCAAGTGTCCATACAGTGGGTCGGTTTGTTGTATGCCAGCTTCGATGGAATATCCGCAAGATGATAGTAGTAAGGCACCTATTAAGGGCGCCAAAATTCTACATTCATCCAGTAGTGCGACCAAAAATTGTCCACTCTCACCTTAACCCTGTCTCCCTACCCGGGCTCCTATAGGATGTGTATACATATTTCCCCCCGTGTGAACACCGTTTAAAAAACGTGAGAAAGCTGTAGTCCGTCAGAAATGCAGGATATCTTATCCTCGTCCCTTAACTCACACTTTTAAACTCTATATCCTGACTGTTCGCTAGTAATAGTCAACGAAGACAAGAATGTTCAATCTATACTCACTGGGATCGGTCTCAAGCGTCCAGTGAGAATCCACCTGTCCACTATCCACTCGTAGCCAAATGGTACCAAAAATAACTGCGTATGCACTACAAATGATAACAAAATCTCAACTAACAACATAATATTCACCGCACGTGGCGTCCACCACTGAAGTTACGGAGGTTACAGAAGGAAGTGGCAGAAATTCGTCAGAATGAATGTACATTTCGAAGAATCAACAATGTTTAAACTGACCTTCTCGTAAGAGTTTGGACGGCAGACAGCCATATGGCGATTAAGAGTCATAAGAAAACACCCGAAGATATGCGTGAAAAAGTGTGAGCCGGTGAATCCGAACATTATTCGAGTAACGAGTTCATAATTTGGCCCTGTAAAAATGTAATCTGCATTGAAAGTGTGAGAAATAAATCTCCCTGTTCCACAGGAATTGAGAAAAAATACTGAACTTTTCAGACAGAGATCTGGGGTGAATGGTAATCGCTATTGCACTGCAGAGAACTAGGATCGCACCGCACCAGCTTCGCGGCGCGGCGCAACAGATCAGTCAGATGATCTGCCGCGCCTCGAAAGTGACGCGCAGCGGTTTTTGTCTTCTGAAGTACAATAAACATTGCCATTTAGTGTATACAACCTGTGTGAAATGTTATATACATATGTAATGTTTTCACAAGGTGTCCCTACAGAAAATCCTTCATTTCGTTTTTGCTGTGTCATTTTACCTGGGGTAATAATGTACAAAAGGACACTTTATTATAAGATGCAAGTCATCAGGACATGTTATTTGCTGAAAGAAGTCGTCATTTCACATTGCAGCTTTACTCTCTAAAAATTAATTAACGTACGGATGACCGTCAAATACCAAGTATCCGACGAAATCACCTGTTCTGCTTAGGCTGTTTCTGTTGTTTCAGAATGTGAGAAAGTGCATGAGAGCGTTGTAGTTAGTGTGCATTGTCATATATTCGAGCGGATAAGGTCTTTTTTAATATTCTATCTCTCAATAAACCTCAAAAAGGGAGCCTAAGAGAGTGTGAAGTTGCTGGAGGGTGAAGCTCATGTTTTCTTCTTGATTGCTTTTCACGAGAGAAAGCTGTGAGAATCAGAAATATTGAGAAAGAACTTTTGTGATATCTTGCAAGAAATCGCGTTGCGATTTCTCACGACAAACGACAAGAAATTTTAGACTCTCGTGACTATTTTCTATAAAAAACCACTTATGAGTTTCTACTAAGGCTTGTACGAGATCACGAGTTTTCAAAGAAAAGTTAACAGAAGTTCACCGAATGGTCCCTTCCTTGCAGAAATAATATAGACACTGTCAGATTTAGTTTCCTCACCCGAACTTCTCCATACCGGTATTTGGCAGATAAATTATAGCAGATAAATGGCAGTGATATATGCCTCTGTCCCATTGCTATAACTCGATGTTGGGAGTAATGATGAGTAATGACATTCTAGTATGTCGCACCCAAGACATTCCTTGATCAGAGTCATAAGATGCCGTCCACTTAGTACGTCTATCTCCACATTCCGGCAGTGAGGATTTTTTTCGGAATTCCTTTACAATACAGATAAAAATCCTGTGTCAGTTTATTTTAATTGTTTATTTTTATTAATATTTTTAGGACAATTTTTATTAATTATCATTATAAAAATGTTTTCATTAATTTAATTTTTCATCTTGGTCCCTGAAGCGGGAGAACCCACTTTTTCCCACGTCCCTCCCCACTCCCGCCCACTTTCTGCGTTCGCCACCTCTGGACACATATCAAATTCGGCCCATAACAAGCAGTGTGGGGAAACCAGCGGATAAAACATCCTGGTTTCTGGGAAAATGGAAATGGTAGCTAAGGTACCTTCTCATTCTCCGGATTCACCCCAACTCCTTGAACGTCAAAAGATCAGATTCTTCACGAAAAGAGGATGAAACGTAGTAGGTGGTGGTGCCCTTCTCCTCGTAGAAGCAGAGGATTGAGATTAAGTTCCACTCGCAAATGTTAGCCTGAGCTGCTATTCGACCTACAATAAGCTGTGTCGGGTGAGGGGGGTGACACCAAAGAGAATATCCTGGCTTTTTACCAAAGTCGTTGGGAAATCGTTAGCCTAAGCACCATCTCATTCCCTGGACAGAGCCCAGCTCCTTGAACCTTTGCGTGACACTGATTTTGATCTGATCACGATCGATTTTGATGCTACATCTTTTTAGACGAACGTTACCAACAACGATACTACTCAAACATTGTTTGGAATGAGTTGTGCTCACTTCCAAAGCATATGGATAGCCAAAGTCAGTAGAAGGCGTCTTATGGCTCTGGTCTAGGAATGTATTGAGTGTAAGTTATTGAAATGGACGGGAAATCAAACCGTCCAATATCAAGATATAGCAACGCGACAGACGCTTGCACCAGTGCCATCTATCCGCTACGTGATATGTCTTTTCGCGACATCCACTTGTGTACTGCCAATACTCCGATGACTGTTGGGTCGTGACTTCAACGCAACCCGAAATGGATGAAGGCTTCCAGATTCTGAATCAACACTCGTAGCTAACAAACTAACAAGACGTCTCGCCATGGTTGGCTCGCGTATTCAAACATCCAGCTTTTGTTTTGCGATACGGTATGTCCACATGAAGTGTTGTAGGAAGTAAATCTTGAAGAACACAATCGCATATCCTGCAACTAAGCATCCGACAGCTGCAAAACGCGCTGTTATTCGCTACATGAGCAGGCGGTGTCTGTAGCGGCAAAATGGAACAACAGAAGTCTCCCAAACAGGCCTTAATACAATGTAAAGTAATGGTCATTAAACAAAGCGAAAAAGCGTGAAAAGCTGCAAATCACATGTACAAGTGAAGAGCGTAGCGGTAAACACCTGTTGTGCCTGTCCCCCTATTTCCGATGAGACATGCAGCAGCCAGGAAATGTCTAATTCGAGCTCAGCTGCACGATGATGTTGTTTTGATTAACATCCATAACGTCAAGCGTCAGCGGATCCGTGGCCGACTTTATGAGAGAGCACGTATTGCCAAAAACTGAGTTATTTGTTCTTCTGGAAGAATAAGATATTGTACGAAAACAGAAGTAATGTGCAAGATTGAATGCTTGGCTTAACATGCGCGCTATATTTTCGACAGGCTTGTCGATTTCTACGTTCACACGTGAATGAATATTCTGCTCGTGAAAACAGTAGAGTTGAATGACAGCGTAAAGTCGAAACATCAGCCAGACTAAGGGGCTCATAAACAACCTGCGCTGCCTAGCCTTGAAGGCCACTACAAACAACCCAAAACTGTACTGCAAGCACCCAGATGAAAAGGTGACTTCGTCATCGATATTAGGGACGCTTTTCCCCACTTTTGGACAAGCCCTCTATCCCGTGCTTTTTTTTGGATAGGAGAATAACCATAGAACGAGAATATTGGGAATAAATGCATAAAATAAGTAATAAATAGGAGTAAAGGAATGAAATAACAGGAATGAGTGATTATCTCTCACCAATTATTTCCTGCGGTACATATCGTTATGAAAGCTGTAAACTGCAGGTAACATGAGATGCGGACCGCCAAGTGAGCCTAACTTGTCCACAGCGACAGTCTTCTGCGGTTTTCAGCAAGAGCGGTGGTGACAAGGTTGCTTTACCCTTCGTCCTGGATCTTTTGGAGTAGCAAGCTTAGGGTAATGTTGGGAAACTGGCATGGTGAGTGTAGACGTTTGGCGATTTCAATCACAAATAAGAACCGCGAGCCACTTTTAAGCCTCCGAAGACGACTGTTCGAAACGTCAGGCCAATAAAGTCTACCACCTAACAACCTGGTTGGCAGAAGAATTGAAAGCATCATAGAACGAGACTTCTGACTTTCGTGGCCTAGTCAACCAGTACAATCCCCTGATTCTGGGTTCAAATCAATTGAAGTCGTGTAGCGACGTCAAGTTTTTCAAATCTCCAACTTTTTACTATCTGCGGCTGCAGGAAATCAATTTGTTTCAACTACTGCATATAATTCAAGCTTGCCGTACCTACATGTTTTTTTTATTACGCTCGTAGTGTAGTGGCGCAATTTCCACTAGTGGAAATTGCATGTGCTCAATCGCTTTATATTGAATGTGATAGTGTTTTTTTTTTCACCTTTAAAATGACTGAAAATCGAAGCTGCTGACGTTTTTGTTTATGATAAATTGTTTGCGTATTTTCAGTAACACCAGTTCTACATGTTGCGAAAACAAATTGTTTCGATACAAGTAGGTAACCGAAAATTGCAATGCTTCTGAAGAACCCTAGATAAGCAAATGGTAAATCAGAATCTGACAGTAGAAGTATGTAGAGAATCACATCATAAGATGTACTAGGAGGCAACTGCTTTGTGGAATAAAGTTTGAAAAAAAAACCCCTTCCCGAGGACGAACTTACCAAATCCTAATCGCTGATCGGCTCTGATCCACTCTGCGATCACAATTGCTTGGATGTCGAAAAATCCTAAAAGCTTAATGAATTCAATGGACTTTTTTTCGACAACAAGGAAGGAACGTAACTCGGAAGTACATTGTCTCTAGTCATTTGATTCATTAAACCGGCATATGAAAGGCTACTAGTGATATTTCCAACTGCGCTAATGGTGCTAATATGTAAATGTCGAGTCGTAGAGTGTCGAGTCGTACTATGAATGTATTTTCTGCACATGCACTGGGCATTGAAACGTTATTATTACATTATACCAGAGTCTACGTTTCCTACTGGGTTCAAATTTCAGGTTTTTCAAACTTTAAAGGGTTGAAATCGTAGAAGGAAATGGGCAAGCTAATTAAGGAGAAAAACTTGTTACCATGTATATGTATTAGGTAGGTGCGTTTAAAAACTTCGGTGTTTCTAAACGAGTTAGAGAAGGATCAGTGGAATTCCCATGGAGCAAATGATTGAGGTGTTAGATACAGTAAACTTCAACAAAACATAATGATACCAACCCATCCATTCAGTTGCAGGGATGCAAGATCCATTCAAAATTCAATATTCCACCAGTCTTTTTTGCTGTAACCTTTATTACTGGAACGATAGTATCCCCTCTCGTTACTATGCTATCGAAATAAGGATGAGATTGATAAAAATTTATACTTGTATCTACTTCTATAAGAATTACAGTCCACTTACAGTGAACGTCGATGGAGGTGACGAATTCACGGACATAAAATCGCACAGCAGTGCAACCGCTTCGCGCGCTGGAATCTTGCGCTTCGTGGTGGCTAATCGCAGCGATGTCTTATTTTTCTTCATAGTGTTGGTTGGTTTACTACGGAAGAACGTTGAACATCGCTACGATCAACCAGGGTAGCGATTCCAGCTTCCAGTCACCTTCATCGACCTTTGTATGTTCTTACCACACCAAAACACATGCTTTTCTTGCTTTTTTCTCATTTTTAGTGATCTATTTTGCATGTAATATTCCTCTCGTGCCTAATTGATGTTCTCATGATTTTTTGCAAGTATTTGGGTTTAATTACTCAAGTTTGACTATGAAATTCTCCAATGGATTAGTGTTCGTACGCACAAGCGCCCACGTGGCGAACTAGCTATGCAGGAAACTCGCACACTTTCCGTCTCTCGTTCTTTGCGTTTATACCTTCCTTTCAAACTGGTAATAGTTCGGTTTTTACTTTCTACAGGTGACGTTGTGGTGCAATGCCCTGCCTTCTCTTGCTATACACCTTCTTCTGAAGCTGTTTTTAAGCCTGTTAATGAACTATTCATGCTTACCATGGTGCCTACGTTCACAATTTCTCGCTGTAACCCACATATTGTTATGCTTTGTAATAAGGGGAATGGATAGCAATTCGAATTCGCGTCAATGGGAGTTTTTCACTGCTCTAAGAGTCAGTGGTGTATCTAGCGACTAAAACAACTGAATCGAAATGGATTTAAATGTGGGAGCTCTCCAGGACAACTGGTGGTAAATGTTCAAGAGAGCTGCTGGAATGACATTAACCCATTGACGAGCGTGTGGCTCACCGGTGAGCCGCACTTTTGCGGTCGCGTGCGACCGCTGCTGGGCGTTGATCCTACACGCCAGACACGCGAAAATGTGTGTGGTCGTCAATGGGTCAAATTAGTTTGTTATGGTTATACTAGATGGTCGTCAACACGTTTGCGACGACGTGCACGACTCGTGCACGCCCCATTTAAAGTCATATCTTGCTGAAGCGTTCTTAATTAGCTAATTCCTATGCAGTTATGCACTAATAGACAAAGTTCTCTGTACACGCAATGGGCAGAGCAGACATTTCGTTTAACTTTTTCATTGGTATTTCGAACTGCGACAGCTAAAAGATCAATGAACTTTTAGAAGAATTCTGGCAATAACAAACCTATAGACAACAGTTATGGAAAGGAATTGTTAAGAATTGCGAGCAAGAAGAGAATTTTTATGGAAGAAGTTAGCGTTCTGCATGGAACGGAAAAAGTACTACTACGCCGTGGGACCACGTGCACGACCGGTCGAGCACGGGACTCAGGCGTCCAAAAACGCGCGTGTCCCACGCGGCTGTTCGCTCAAAATCGGCCCTGTCGCGAACGTGTTTAACGCACGCTGCCGTTCGACGAGAATCATACACGAAGATTGTTGAACGCGACATGTACATCTTAAAGAAAAATGCGGCGCGGTCGAATAGTCACGAGGCTGTGAACGCGTACGTCTGATTTGCGTCCGAGTTGCATCAGGGCTACGGCTGGGATTATCCTTCATTATAACCTTCCTCGAAAAGATAGATCCAGTTGCCGTTACCCTTGATGTGGACCGCAACACCACGTTTGGGTCATTTCATCATTTGCGTGGTTCTCACATTTGCGACTCACAAGCAAATGCTCACGTGAAATGGGACTCAGAAAAGGAAATTTCTGTGGGTGTTTTCTTTGAGAGAAAGGGAGTTTGAGGATGGATAATTGTGAATGTACCTGCAAATTATTGAGATTACATGGTCCATCAGGCTTTCAAGAAAAATCTAAAAGTGCGTTTCCCAAAAAATCGGTTTGTAGTCAAAAGTTATTCACTGGAATAGCGCATACGTAATGAATCAGCGGATGTTTATTGAACCTACATATATCTTAGTTGTATTAGTATTGTATCGTATTCCAGGAAATAACTAGCAATGTGTGTAGTCTAAGCACAAATTCCTTTTTCTGAGAATCGGTTGCAATGACGACAAAACTCCTACCGTATCCTTCATTATTATTTTCCATTGTTATTCCAGAAACTTTTCAAATGCAATCCTTTTCTCCTTTATGTATCTTCAAAGTATCAAGTTGACCCATTATTAACATGTTCGCGATGTTAGTATGCAAAGGCGTGTACGACACACTTACTAAAGCATGCATTTGTGTACGACCGGTCGTGAACGTTGTCACAAACATCCTAAAAATGTTTTCAGTTTGTGCCGTTGACATTTACCTCCATATAAGAATCGGATAAGAAGCTATAAA
>KN767726.1:0-11161 GCA_000816745.1 Ancylostoma duodenale | reverse complement strand
TTGAGTTAAACATAACTCACTTCGCATCACCCTAAGTTGTAGGCTTCGGCAAAAGATCCCTAGGCTTCACAAGGTTTTACCAACCGCATGACCACAAGTTTAGGTTTCACCCGAGCACTCTGCCAATCACAGGACTTGCTACTCAACCGGTTGTGCCCCCACACCACAATACCAGACCACCTTTATCGACGCTATCGATTCCAGCCGCGTTTTCATCCCTTCGTGGCGGGTCGCGACGTGCTGATACCGCGACCGGCCAGTACGATCACGGGTTCTCCACTCTCTGGTTGTGGATGCCTCGATGCGTTATTCCTAATTTGTTCCTGTTTTTGAGCGGCGATGAACCTACTGCTTACACACTCTTGGCAACCATGCTGCTTGAAACCATTTGAGGAAGAAAGCCCACCCGTTGCCCCTGTCTCTCTTATCGCCAAATTTCGCTCGATGTGCGCGCGATCGTCTCCGAAAAGAGCGTTACATGCTCCCGGAATGTGTTCCCACTTGCGAAGCTCCTGGAAACCCGGCATGGAAAGCACATTCCGCTTATTCCATGACCTCTCCCACTCCGCGTCCCTCCATTCTTTGACCTCACGCCGCTTGTTTTCCATACCTAATGATGAATGAGCAGCTTCATGAATCCTGTAGAGCTCTTAATCCTCCTTTGCGCGAACTTCTGCGCGTAACAGTGCTAGTGGCACCCTCCCGTCCTCTCGATGCTTCATTTGATTTGAGCTGAAAGAAGAAAATGTTCTCTAGACTTCAGTTGCTGAAGGTGAGCAAATCAGCACATTTCTTCCCAATCCGAGTTTTAAGAAAGGGCCTGTGCCTGTGGACGGGTGAAAAAATACAGAGAATCCCTTATTAAAAATCTTCGACCCAATTGTCCAGATATTAGCAAGTCTAGCTTGACTTTCCTATTGTTATTTGGAATCTAATCGTGCCCAAGTTTTTCTGCGGTACAAATACGTAGCAGAAGTTTAATTCCTGATTGTCCAACTATTCCCCCCTCCACCTTTTCACCACCGGGGATAAGTGTCGGCCGAAACTCTTCAATGAAACCCCTACTAGTTATCTAACAAAATCTAGAAATGTCAGAGCCTACTTAGGTTAAGGTAGGTTCCTATCGGTAGGAATTACGTTTACTCAAAAATATTCTGAACGAATACATCTCAAAAACCATATTAGGTCACGTGGAATATGCTTGAATCCTGATCTGGCATTCTTCTCACACCTAGAAGACTCCTGTGTATCCGGTTCCACGCCCCGCCCCATCATCTGTATCTTGGCACTCTAGCCATCTACGTATCCACACATTCCATTGATGTAATCGTTCTCATTTTTGGTCGCTACTGTGTTGTGAAGCCTGTGAGAGGATCCGAACCAGAAGAGTCCTCTATTCATGTCGTCAAATTATACCTGTGGCCTCTATTGGTGCATTCGATAGCGAGAAAACAAGCGATTTGCACGCATAGTCCCTTTTTCGGACTAAAAAAAAACAAAAAAAACGAAAAAATACCGTGCTCAATTTTGGGGACGTCCATACCTTCGATTTCTTCACCGTTAGATTGAACAACCGGAAAAATTTCACAACTGCCCAGCACCGGAAGCACTGTTTTTCCTCTCAATTTCTCACCATAACCCTCCTACCCCTTAAAAATTACAAGTGTTCCCCATTTCCACGCCGGTCACACGACCCTGCACCCCGATGTTTCGTTCCAACACTTCATTAAAACAATCGGATCCTGGCGAGCATCCTCTCCCAGTCCATCGACTTTTTGGTCGTCGGTGAGCGCGATCCGGTTTCGCACGTCTGTGGTAGAAAACAATCACTGCGTTATCGCTGCTGTCCACACCATGCCGCAGTTTAATCACTGATTTGACTCAGCTCTCGGTTGCCCTGCGAGTTTTTCCCAGCTTTTTACCACTGGAAGCGATAAAGCCATCCTCGTTCATGACGTGTTGTTCCGCCGTTCGGCCTCCGTCCGTCCGTTCACCCCGCGCTCTGAGTAGCTCCAAAAAGCGTCGCTTTCGTTTCGATATGAGTTTATTTAAGGTGGAGTCTGACAACCCCTATCAGCTGATCGCTGTTAGCTTGTGTGTCTGTAAGTTGCAAATACACGAGAGCTCATAAAAAATGTCCGCCGATGCTCAGCCAAACCCGAAACAACGTGCTAATGTCGCTTACCCGCCGGAGCCGCCGATCGGTCTGCCTGCGCGTGACAAGGCCACCGTCGGAGCCCTGGTGAGCGTCGTCGGCCCCGTCTACAGCCAGTGTCAGCCTCGATAAGCGCTTCGTTCAGTGCGTCGTGTGCGGGGATCGAGCCTGCTCTCATCTCTACTACGGCGTCGCCGCCTGTCATGGATGCAAGTGCTTCTTCTGGAGGACCGTCAAGAGCGGCCTCACCTACTCCTGTCGCTTCGACGGCCGATGCTCCATCTCAACAGGTTAGTCGGCTTCGAAATTTTTTTTTCGCTTTCCTTTTGAGCCTTTCCCCGATCCTTTTCTCATTTCTTTCCACTGCTTTTATTTCATTTACTATGATCTAGGGTTAACTCATTTTTAATTTTTTGATCACTAGGCTGGGCAGTAGTGAAGATAATGACTGGCATTGAGCGGTTTCTTAGCCTTTGACCCTTCCAGAGGCCGCTCTTTCGAAATAAAGTGAAAATTTTGGGGATTTACCCTTAATTCTTGGGGGGAACGCTTCCTCCTCACAAAAACCACACGAGATGCCCCATAGATATGGTGACTGGCACTTTCACAGCACTTCCTTATCTATGCATCTTTCCTGTTGTGACGCAGTGTTCTCGTGGGCTGCTTAGGAACTTCGATCGGCATTTATTTATAGTGTTCATTTAGAGCCTTTTAATCTCCGAAAACGACTCACATGGAATTTTGTGGAATTATCACCTGATGTAGCGAAATAACGTGGAAATAGTGTGCCCTTCAATTTGTTTTACTTTTTTCTAGTTTTCATCTTAGTTTAATAGACTACATTGTAATAACTATAAGTATCAATGATCTTCAATCTCACTTGCCGCGCGGGGATACCCCCCTCCCAGCAAAAAAAAACTCTACAGCGCCTCGAAGAAGTCGGTCAGCTTCTTCTGAGGTCTTCCACATCCCTCAGGCTCATTCTCTTTCCTCGCAGATGATTTTGAAATGACCGGAAAAGATGGAATTCGGAAGACGAAGTCGTTGGGGTAGGGTAGGGAGGGAAAGGGAGGCGGTGGCAGGTACTATTTCCCAGCCCGGGGGTTCCGGCGGATAACATTGGTTTGAACGTGGTTGTGGGGTAGGAAAACCTCCATCATTCTTCACCGAAAGCCACTACTAGCGCCAGGAACGACCGTGTGTAGACGTTAACTGTGACTGCTTGTCATTCATCCAGCAGCTCCCAAGTAGCACGTGTAGCAATACCTCTAACCTACCATATTCAAGAAAACTACTATACGTTGTGCTCCAAAAGGATTCTCATTCCCAACCCCAGTGAAGCAGTGACGGGTTCGCGTAACTGTGGCTAATTTTGGGACAGAACTACTGCTATTAAATCACCATTTGATTTTTTTCATTGGAATAGATTCTAGACTTTTAGATGTCATCTATTGACAGCCTAGTAATTCTTTTGTATTTCTAAACAACTACCATTTAACTGTAGCTACTTTGTCGTAAGTACCAAAATTTCTTTACCTCGTTTACCGTCACTTTTTCTTCGGAACAGACACACAGATTCATCAACGCAACGAAGTGTTTTTGGTGCTGATATCCTTATAATTATAATTAATAGAGTTGTGCTTGTAACGCGACTCCCAGGAACTCGTTTGGGGTGCCCTAAAAATTTCGCAATAATCGTGAACGGTGATGATGCACTCCATCATTCTGGGGGAGTTTTGAAGTCACACCTATGTCGCTGTTTCTTTTAAATGAATTTTTTTTGTAACGATGGAGACGATTCGGGGTACTAGACAGCACTGAACGACCGCTACCTTGTTAGCTGTGGGAGAAAAATACTCTAAGAATTAAAACATACCTCTCTAAGGGTGTCTTTCTAGAGGTACTTCCTTTTGGATTCCAGGTTGCTGCAGAGAACGCAGGCAACAATCTAATGATTTTAGTTTACAGCTGGCCGAAATGCTTGCCGATACTGTCGCTTCAATCGCTGTCTCAAGTCTGGAATGAAACTGGAAGGTGATTTTTCTCTCACTTTTTACTTCTTTCACGGCATCACAGTGCTCTCACCCTTCACTTTTTTATGGTAACACAGCGACTCATTCACGGTAGCGTAGTGCATCGAGGTCACAGTTAGGTAGCAGATGAGCGTTCTTTGCCGTCGTTTTTGCCAATGCATCGTAACCTTTGACGGAAGTACGACGGTGATCGAACGACCTTTGCGCGCGGGTTACGGTGGATTAACGACGAAGCCGCGTGGTTGAGTGGAAAATATTATTCTGCTGTATTAGTGATAAAGTTCGCAGTCGCACCAATTTCGGCAACAGCAAACATCACAATCCATTGATTTCCGCACACCTTGAAATGAAATGGGCAGCGTTTTACGAGCACGTGCATACTTACAGTATGGAGGTTGTTGAGAAACAGAAATTGGAGAAAAACTTGCTTGCAGCCGTACGCATGGACAGAAAGAACGATAAGGCACTGAAGAGGAAACGCAGTGAAGTGGACAGTGATGAGTTCGACGAGAACCAGGAGAACATCGAGACGGTGAGGAGCGGCTCTCCCTCTCGGTCTCTAAAAATTTTTAGAAAGGGGCTGTATCCCCAAATAGTCATATTTTCTTTGCAGATAAGGGTTACTAATTGACGAACAGTCCTCTGACTTAGAGAAGAAGCCTAATTTATTTTCTGAAATGAAAACGGTTATTACGAAAAATCAGTACTGATTGAAACACAAAAAAAACGTGAGAATCTCGAACTTTGGAAATCCTGTTCTTGAGCATTTAAGGTGAAATCTTATCTATCTGGATCTCACTGTGGTCAGGGTAACTCTGCTTACCATGCTAAATAAATACATACTTCGAATTCTCGATAATAAATATCCTCTTATATAATAGTGAATACAACGATGGAAAAGATCAAAATCTGGTCACCTCCTTTTGGTTCCTTGAACTAGAGTTTGGAAACCTGAACACGGTCTTCTGAGTAGTACATTTTTTGACCGAATCGTCCTCGGCGTTTAACCCATTGTCAACCTCGCGGTTCAGCTGAGCCGCACTTCTTCGCGCAAGTTTCAGTTCGAGGAATCAGTAAGTCGTGATTAATACTCTCAGCGGTTTGCTTAGTCGGTAACGTAATTGTAATCCTAAGTCAGTATGAGTATAAAAAATCTATACTGAAATTTTTGCAAAAATTTTGGATTAGAGAAAGAAGCCAGAACTTAAAAAGTGGAAACAAGCGGAAAAAGACGAGTTCTTCTGTGGGTTAACTAAGGTTGTCAATGATTAGATAAATATGGATAGAAACTTCTGCTAACGATGATTCCTTCATAGCTAGTGATCTTATATCATATTAATAGTGTTTCTCACACATCCAAACTAAAGGAATAACCATTGATTTAGTTCTAGAGGTAACAAACACTTATGTACCTCAAAAACCTTTTTTTTGAATGGCCTATTGATAATTTACACATGGGTACCATCATTACTTGCTGTATGATGGGTCAAACGTTCTTTCACACTTTTATATCGCCTTCAACATCCTATAGTCGTTCCACTATAGGAGACGGGTACCCTATACAACGCGCTAAAGTGATTTTTCTAGCAGCTTCTATTACATACGTAATAGTTGTTGATGCAGCTCTCACAAAGAATTCTCTCAACTAACAAGCTTCTTCAGCCCGCCATCAAGAAGCAGCGCACGGATCATCGTCTCCTCACGTCATCGCTGATGCTCATCGACCGAACCGCAAGTGACGGAAATGGCAAGATGGCGTTGAGTCGCAGTTTTGTTTCGCTGGCCATGGTGATGGAGGAGCCCGAAATTCTCGACGGCGACCGTACGGAGGTAGGACCTTCCATAGCAGTGGGATGAGCATGTTACCCTGCAGACAAAAATGACAAATCACCACTTGGCACTTCAAAGTTATCGCCATAGGAAGTTCTCGTTTATAGATGAGTTTCCGAGCATGCGCGCAAGCTGATGAAAACGCTTGCGCTGAAAGCGAACGACGTCTATTGACATGGGCAATCGACTGGACAAGGCAGGTGGCGGACATGGAAGACGCCATCAGCAACAATGATAAGGTACATTTTTTGTAGAAATAATAGCAAAACTTCCACAAGCTACCCTGGCCTAGCTAAGAGAAGATTATTGATAGAAACCAGCTCATTACTGGTGAGGTTTGATGGTCCTCCTACAATTGTGTTCCTCTTACGTGACGAGTAAATTGCTAAAGGAGGATGTACATAGTGACGCAAGCGAATACGTACATTTGTTGTTGTACAGCGCCGGTTTGTGGATAAACTCCCCTTCTTTTCATGCATCCTTGTCTTGTATTTTCAAACAAATCGATGATTTTCGTTCCTAGATAAACTCCGGATAGATCTGTTGGTTTCTAGATAATTCAATCCCTCTTCGTTCCCGCTCACTTTTGCCATCATGGTTTCTTCCTAGTGTATAGACGGAAAACGCTGTTCTAAAGTAAATGAAGGTGTGAATGTGGAGTCTTTAAAGTATATCAGGACACGGTGCACTAAACTGTGGTCTGCGCCCATTTTATGCTAATTTTGCGGGTACATTCAGTGTTCTGCCGAGTAAATCCCTTTCCAGCAAAACTTTAAAATTAAACAAGTTCCCGATTATGAAGGGGGACTGCTTGGTGTCCGATGTGAGAAAATAGAGTTTTGGGGTTGTGTGAGGCATGTCCTGTCTCTCCGGGGATAAGAGCTGAATTCATCGAATTTAAATGAATTTCGTAGGAATTTGAGCGAGATCAGCCGGCAGTCTTGAGCGAATTAGCTCGAAGACTCGCAGAAATTCACTCAGAAACCCCAGGAAGTTGCGAACTGCATCATTGACATAAATCTTCCATAGAGTTTACCTGGAATCACTGAGGACCTTATCATACCCCACAGAGTAGCCGCAAGAATTATAATATTCTGAAAAATGCCTCGTTCAAACACTCAAGTCACTTTAAAAAATCGGTTGTTCAAAAGTCATTCTATGCTTTTCAGCACATCTCAGCCTTCACCTCATTTCAGATCGCACTGTTGCGAGCGTGCTGCGTGCCGTTGACTCTGCTGGAGCTCGGTGCGCGGTCTTGTGTAACTGCTGCACAAAGCAAGTCTAGCTGTGCAGCACTACACGTCCTGCCCCTGCCCAACAACACGTACCTACGCACTGATGCGCAGCTGCCACAGAACTGGTGCGGTTTCCAGCTGTCCCCCTCTCCACAGTGACTCATTTGTTGGTTTCAGCTTCCTGACTGCGAACTCGATTCGTGGCCTACTCGAGTGGACAACACGTCATCTGAAGCAGCTGCAGCTGACGCCGAAGGAGCTAGTACTTCTGAAAGCACTAATTGTGGTCAACGTAGGTGAGCTACCAGAGTTCTCAGTACCCATGAAATATCAATGGATCAGAACCTTTCCTCAATATCCTGCAGTAGCTAAACTCTGTAACAAATTGATGGATGTTGCGCACTTTTGTTGTGCGTTGGGAGGGTTGTCGTTCACTGGTGCAATGACAGCACACCAATTTTGGCTTAGACACTTTTTTAAGACGAAGATTTTGGAAAGGAAGGGCAAACGTCCGTTGTTTGCTCCATAGGTTTTCCTGATTTGTCTCCTCTCACATCTGAAAGCAGTTTTCTGGGGGGTGTTACTTGGCGCATCGTTGCATTTAATACATTATGTGCTACTTGTTGATCAACAAAGACTACCCACTCATTCGTTATTGTTTCGAACTAGTTACCAGCGTTTCCATGCAATAAATCCAACCTGACAACCAAGAATTACCAACGATGCTACTTTTGATTGAAAAATCAATGCTATACCAGTCTATCTGCCTCTGAATATTAGAGTGAAATTTTAACACGCCAAACATGAATATCGTATCCAATTTTTATGCTATTTCCTTGAGGTTAGTGTAGGTATAGGTAGGTATGATGTCTGACAAAAACTTACTGTCTTATATGTATAGATGTTCATTTCGTAAGCTGAACCCGATTATCAACATTAGTTCGCGTGTCACTGTCATTTTCTTAGCGAAATTGGCGTTTCCCTCTAATTTTCTACACCACATAATCCTATCTTAACCCTACAAAAAACGAAGCTACGATAGAAATTTTAGATTTTTCCTAGGTGGACTTTTTTGACCTAAAATCTGCCTCAGGTTTTATCTGTAGTTTTTAGTGTACCGCTGTTGGTTACAAGCTCTGTTCTGCATACGGAGAACTTCGGCTGTTACTCAAACTAAATGAAATGGCCTTTCTTCTGTAGCCCACCTCATCTACGGAACTCTACCACCGCGTAGCGTTAGGCCGTTTTGCCTCTTTAAACGTAGGAAAAAATAACTAAAGGTGCTTCAGAAAGTGCCCGAATTCAATTAATCACCTTACTGATCATCTATGAACGAAGCTGAAAAGTCCTTCTTGGGAAATGGCCAGGAATAACGGTTCCCTGTGCACCGTCCTGCCAGGGCCTGTCGCGCGTCGGTGGTAAGTATCCACTAGTAAGCCCACCGTAACCCCACAAGGATAGCACTAGGGTTTACTATGTTACTCGTGATCAGCGTGTTAGATAAGTTATAGTTTGGAGATCATTTACACGATTCCCTTCAAGTGAAGAAGTCACATTTATTGGTCAAAACTTACCCGGTTGAAATAGATTTTATGTTGTTTGCGCGAAACCCATACCAACATTTTGCGGTCCGAAAATCACCACCTTATACAACATCGCATAAAACCACAGCATCTTTTTACGGGGCAGTAAACTGCGTACGGCACTGCGTTGCACAAAAATGGTGATCGTTAAACATTTTATCGCATTCTTCCGTATTCATTCGCTCCAATGCGAAACATCGCGAGATTGCTGACAACGGTGGTAAATAACTTTGTGGGGCATGTAAACAATTGTGCAGAATTGGAAGATGACAATTCCGTCCATTTATGCGGAACATTGGGGTCAAAAAACTGCCACAGGTTTACCGGATCTATCAGAGAAGTTGCTAGTTCGTGGAGAATTTCAAAAATTCCGTGCTAATTTTCGCACTTATTCTGCAGAAAAAAACACTAAAAATCACGTTGGGGGAGGGGCATTTAAACGCTTCATTACTACCGCTGAAGGATTTTTTTAAAGATTTTCCGATGATGGTATTTTACAGATGCGCCTGGATTATCCCCCAGTGCGGAGTCGGCTGTGAGTGCTCTGCGCGACCGCGTGCACTCAGCTCTCTACCAACACTGCGCGGACGTCTGCGAACCCAGCAAAGCAGCTGGTCGACTTGCGAAGATCCTGCTGCTGCTGCCACAACTATATGTTGGTTTGAACTTGAATTTACTGAATAATACACCAGCAAAGTGTGCCTAATCATGCAAAATAACAAAATAGTAAAAATTATTAGGGTATTGGGGTATTACATCCTCTAATTTTGAAAATAACCCCACGGCGGAGCGGCTACAGTTTACCGGAAAAAGGAAGATTTTGAAATTTTTGTCTAGATGTTGCTTTTAAGATATTTCCTTTCTCAAAAGGAATAATTGAGTGGACCAGTGGTAAAAAAAATCTGATTCTACTGCTTTATAAAATCGCAATTAGTTTTACCTTATAACTAATCGCCTTCTTGCAGCTACTATCAACTGAGGTGGTGGAACACCAAAGGATGCGCCACACGTTTGCCCTTCCCTACCAGCTGAACCCGCTTTTGGTGCAGTTATTCGGGGACATCTTCGAGGAAGGGAAAACCGATGAGCCATACCTGATGTAAGTTTCATAAGTACCCATGGTTGCACGATGCAGCACCAACTGATGTGGAACTCCTTCTACCCTCACTTTTCAGCCACTCCTCCTCATGCAGCCCGTCCAGTGTCGTTAGCAGCTGACTAGAGGAGCTCGAAGGTCCGGCACGGGCCTTCACTCCGTTCTCAGAAGACCGGTCGGTCACAGATCAGCGCTCTGTGGTAAGTTCGTTTGCTTGACAGCGCTCTGTCCACGTACCCTGAAAAATGATACTAGACTCAAGGTCCACTTTTCAGGCCGGCCCTGCACACCACTCATGCTACCCTAGTAGCGACAGTTCCTTTTCATCCTATGGAACAACCCCACTTGTGCAGTCGCCTGAGCGTTCCTACGCAAAGGCCTGGTCTACCGTTGGGCTGTCATGGTGAAAGCGCTGCACTACACCCTTCACATGAAATATGTATGTACCATGACACATCGCCCATACAGTTGCATTTTTGCAACTTTGTTGCATATTTATTCCTTTATATACTGGAAATATACAGAACATCTATCGCTCTCCGCTGAGATGCAATCTTTTGGTGGCAGTAAATACTAGACCTCCCATGATTCTGCTACCCATGATCAGTTAACTCATTTTATTCTACCTGTTCGTGCGCTAGAAAACTTAGAGCCACCCAACTATAGAATGGCTTGCTTCATCGACACTCAGTTAACTCATTTTACTCTTTAATTACCTTTATTTCGGCCTTTTTCTCTGTACTTTTTCCACAAGAGCCATGGTAAATATTGATCAGTTCTTTTCTGATCCAGCACTTCTATAATGGAAAAGATTGGTTCAATGACGGTGGTTCTCTTTTGATCCACCAAACAATCATTATACTAATAAAATTTTCATGTCTTCGCTGCTGTAGATTCGTTTAATTCCTTCTTGCAGGTTAGCAATAACGTCAGTTTCATAAGTAGCATGGAAATGTGATGCAATTGATGAACTGATACTGTAGTGTTGTATACATATTTCATGCTATCACTGTACAGTGCACGATTGTAAGTCTGGAACAATAAACTTTCAGGAAGAAAGAGGTGTCCCAGAGCTCATTGGAGTTAATTTACACATAGAAAGTGATGATTCAAGAAGTAAACATTTCCAGGGTGCGGCAGAAGCTTTCGGAGAAAGCAATCGTTCGCTAAAACGAGAAGGAAAGAAAGCTGAAAAAAAAACTGATAGTTGATAAATGTTTGCGATTTAC
>KN767718.1:0-13879 GCA_000816745.1 Ancylostoma duodenale | reverse complement strand
CCCAGCAAATTTTCTCCTTCGCGCTTCACAGACTATCTCAATGGAACCTTTTCTATTTACCAAATCTTTCTCATTACTACAACTCTACTAGCGCCCCTTCGGGACGCTAGAAAGTGGGGTGGGGCAGCCACTTGGGGCATGTGCAAAAGCTTCGTACTTGCCAAATCTCTAGAAAATTGATAAAGAAGTAGAACCAAACTTTAAATGGGCTCAAACATGAAGTCCTTCTTATGAGTTGAGTATGAGTATAAGAAGTCCGTTCTCCATCTTATAGCATATTCGTGCGTCTTCCTCACTACTGGGCTAACGCAGACGCGTTCCCCATCGGCAGAACTGTATCCTGACTTTCCTCCTACTATTGTACCAAAGCGAAGTAGTATCCTACTGTTTTTTACACGACTGGGCCGCAGCGGGCTTTCTTCGATCGGTGGACCCGTATTCTGGCGTCATCTTCACTGTTAGGCCACAATGAAGCCGTTCACCGTGAGCTGAACCGTATCCTGGTATTCTTCGCTTTACTGAGTCGCAGCGGACCAATCCCATATTGGCGGACCAGTACCCTGGTGATTTCCACACCACTGGACCACGGCGGGCCCTTCCTTTATCTAAGCTCCAGCATTCTGGCGCCTTCGTCACAGTTAGGGCAAGACGGACCCGTTCACGAGGAACGGGCTCGCATTCCGGCATTCTCAAAACTATCGGACAAAGTGAACCCGTATCCTGACGTTCTCCACACCAGTGGGCTACGACGGGTGGACCAGCGTTCTGGCGATTTTCTCACTGTACGGCCGTGGAGGACCCTCTCTTCATCTGCGGAGCCGTACCCTGGTGTTCTCCACACTACTGGGCAACGGCGGATCCTTTCTCCATCGGTGTACCCATATCCTGGGGTCCTCCACACCAATAGGCCACGGCGGGTCCTTTCTCCATCGGTGGATGCGTATCCTGGAAATTAATTACCTACGACAACGGCACTCCTTTGTTTTCCTTAAAATACAGTGCGTTTCATAATTATAGGACACCCCCAACTTTTCCATCTCCGGCTTTCCCGCAGGCCGCGGAATTTTTTCTTCAGTACCATTGTAATCAGCGCCTAAAATAACCCTGGTGCCCTAGTTCTGGGCACACGCCAGCAACCCTGGTTTTTTAAAACTTTATTTTTCTCTTTTTGTCCATCTCCCAGTAATGATACACCTTTAGGATCTAACAATTTTATTAGGTGCGTAATCGACACTATGAAACTTGGGTGTTTTTGCAATCTTCTGTGAGCCACACTGATTCCATACAGCCTGCCACTCCTGCTCCTTGTGCGGATTCTGAGGATATTTGCATTGATAAGCGTTGTGCATCCAGGACTGGCTATCTCAATTTTTTAATCAGTTATTGCTAACGGCAGCGCCCTCCAAATTGGCTGACAAGGATCCTCTATGGTCCTTCTTTAAAAACACTGTTGACCCTAATCACAGGTTGTCCTTCTGGCTCTGCTGGGTGGCAACCCAACGAGGAAACACTCGCACGGCATTCAGTTTCTTCCACATTTCCTTGTTAAAACCTGTGAAGCAGTTGCTCATATTTGTGGAAATTACTCACACGCACTTTCTGGTGTCAGGCGCAGTTAGAACAGATTCCAGCCTGTGCCTGCTCAGGTCTGCTTCTGCAGAGAAGCACGCCCAAAGTGCGACAGCACCCCACAAAAAGCTCCTACTACAGAAGGTCTTCGCTTTCTCCTGCTATCCAGCAAACAAATAATTCTGATCGCCAAGATTGTCAAATCTGGTACGCAGCCACCAACTTCAGGATCGATCACATTACTTGAAACAAGATATGGACACTTCTTCGATTGTGAGATATTCGTCACCACACTCGATGGATTCCTGCCCATTTTGAGACGAGCAGAAACTTGAGCAGACACCGGCTGGAATCTGCTCTAACTGCGCCTGGTATCAGAAAGTGCGTATGAGTAATTTCCACAAATTTGAGCAACTGCTCGTTTTAACAAGGAAATGTGGAAAAAACTGAATGCCGTGCGAGTGTTGCCTCGTTGGGTTGCCACCCAGCTGAGCCAGAGGAACAGCCTGTGATCATGGTCAACAGTATTTTTAAAGAAGGACCATAGGGGATTATTGTCAGCCAATTTGGAGTGCGCTGCTGCTAGCAATAACTGATTGAAAAATTGAGATACCTGGATGCGCGACGCTTGTCGATGCAAATATCCTCAGAATCCGCACAAGGAGCAGGAGGGGCAGGCTGTATGGAATGTGGCCCGCGGAAGCTTGCAAAAATATCCAAGTTTTATGGTTTCGATTACGCACCTAATAAAACTGTTAGATCCTAGAGGTGTATCAGTACTGCGAGAGGGACAAAAAGAGATAAATAAAGTTTTAAAAAACGAGGGTTGCTGCCGCGAGACCAAAACTATGGCACCAGGGTTATTTTAGGCGCCAATTACAATGGTACTAAAGAAAAAATTCCGCGGCCTACAGGAAAGCCGGGGATGGAACAGTTGGGGAGTGTCCTATAATTATGAAACGCACCTTAGATGCATTCACTAGGAATTTAGTGCACTTCGCAGAAGTACCCTCATTTGTGACTCATTTTTCTTCTTTCCGACTCATTCTGTGAACTCAGTAATGTTGTGTGCTACACATTGTTCTATGTGACTTGACAAATGTGCACTATAAGAAAAGGTAATCACTCGATGTGTCAATTATTTGAACAGTAACACCTCGTAGTTTTGCACTTTCATTTGAATGGTCTCTGTTTGAGCTCTTACCCGCTTTTCAAATAATTGCCAAGGTACAATGTTTGCTGAGATCGTAATGATCACTGGACGTTCCGCCATCTTCTTAGAATTTCTGTTTTCAAAATTCCATCCCTTATGTTGGGGTAGGTTTTCACTTTTCCCTCATTTAATCCCCTTCGCAAGCTGCTTCTGTCTTCCTGCTGCTCTCTAACAATTACTCATGCGGTATAAGGGATCCTTGAAAATTGAACTAGGGCGTAACCTACATATTTCAATAGCTGATCCTAAGCCTGTGTAAAGAGCAATAATTGGCTTCCTTCGAAAAAAAATAGAGCTAGGAGTGAGCCAATGTGAATATGGCTCGTACGTTTTCAAACTGCAGAGCTGGCATGTTCGTGAATTCAGTCAGTGCTATTGACCACGTTGTCTTATATACAATGGCAGTGATATCTTCTAGACTTTCCATAGTCAGTCAGTAATTTAAATATGGGTGCAAACTACATTAGAATAGAATTACAAGAGTTGCTTTGTCATCACATCGATTATCCTAGATTTTCCTAAGGAATTTTTACTTGGGTTCGCTGAAAAGGATTTAATGCTTTGATCACGAATCCGCACTATTTTTTTCACCATATCCTTGTATTCGTAAGGTTACGGTGGGAATAGTGTAAGAGAATGAATCAAAATGTCAGTTTTGGAAGGGAAATGCCAGTGGTACTACATAGCGGAAGCCTAGCTACATAAATGGGGCTGCAGTACAAAATGGATAGTATATTCTCATGGATCACCTTGAATAACCGCCTACCGAATCAGCTTTGAAATTCCTTGGGTTTCAGAGCAGAGAAAACGAGAAGCCGATCCCATGATAGGACACTTCGTAATTCTGTAAAATTAAAAGGTGGTCTACCTGGAAGCGAGTTTCCTCCAACTATTTGATAATGCCTCTTATTTTGCTTGTTTTGGGTGTTCAACAAAATCTAATGGAACTCGTTAGCGTTATGTAGCGTTATGTCAGGATGTTATGAGTTTACACAGAGGCAAGTAATTGTGATTCGTTGACACGGCAATGATATTAATTCGAATGGGCTGCATGGGTTATTTGCTCTCCTATTTGAAATGACCAAACTATCACAGTTGGAAGCGAAAACAGCTCTCTCCCACAGTGAAAGCGAAAACAGCTTCCGCTTTGAGGGTAGCTTCCGTTGCTTCAAGAATCCTTCGTCCTTTCTCATCTCATCCTTTCGCCCGCCCCAGACGGACGTTCTTTTGTGAGCGTGGTAGCATTTATTAGTTCTTATATCCGTTCTCCTCCTTCTTTGTCAGATCTTATCAGAAGTAAACTTTCTATCCACCTCAACTTTCTATCATCATCATCAACTTTACAACTTTCCATCACCGATGTCGGCCACTTGCATGACGTTCACAGCAGTGATGCTGAAAAAAACCCTTGTGTTGCACCGTACTCCTCTGCTAACGTCGACGAAAATCTCATCGTAGAATGGTGGATTTCTGCGGTGGGATTCATGTACAAATAACCACTCGAAACCAGGATACCTAACCAACTTTTGCCTTCTACGTCTCCTAACATTACAGTCTCTACGATCACCAGTAATGCTAGACATCAATGGTTTGCGTGGTTGACGTTTCATGTGCACAGGCCTGATGATCAGGCTGTCGTAAGGGATATCGACTGGGCTGACGACAGGAGAGCTTGTCAGGACACCAATGCATGGTTGCAGTACGCATGCTCAGCAGAGAGTTCATCGTGCCACAGCTAGAGACGCGTTGCGACACTGAACCAACTTATCTGCCGTTGTCTGTGCATATCTCACGGAATATCTTGTTAGATGGGTGCAAATGTTTTGGCACAGCTGTACTTAACCCTTCAGCATGTCGGCCGAAAACCAGCATTTGTGGTCCAAATAAGAATTTGTCGTTGTTGAGTAGAGTTTGAGTAGTAAAAGTTTCATCGTGCATACCCCTAGAGGTTTAATTGCAGGTATTCTGTTGAAGACAAAGAGTATGGATAGAGGAGAATGTCGTAATGTATTATAATGTCGTCGCTGCAATATAGGAACTTGCACTGCCCTGCTATATGAGTGCGACTTGTTTTTTTTTACCACTGCAGGTTTCGTATCCAATAATTTTTGCTTCCCTGGCTCACGTCAGTGGCAGCAATATTCATTATTACCATTACAAGTACTGCCTGCTCTCTTGGAAAAAATCGTCGAAGATGAAAAACAACGAACATAATTCCTTTGGGCGTGGCTACATTATATAGTCCGTTTCAAAAACAACGATAGTCCAGTAATTTTGCCTATGATCTGAATTTCTGGCGTGCCCTGTCCGAATGCGGCACTATTTTTCGTGTTCCCTCTTTCTCTGATATCTTCACATCTGTATTCCTCAATGAAACACACTATACATAGTTCGGGCATTTTTCGGAGGCACGCTAGTGTCCTACCACAAGCAGTACCTGTGTTTGTTATCGTATGCACATAACCTCGTGCTCATCAGCAGTAACAGTTGGTTCAGGAGAAGGGACACTAGACATTTAGGTTTAAGACATGCAAACTTCGTGAGGTCGGCTTTGTTGATCTCCTTCAAACTCATGAGGAATCCAACTATCTGCCTTCTACTACTTCTCTAATCTTCAAAAAACGCCGTTGAGCGAAGTATGGGTACGTAGCTTGCACAGTATATCATTTCCAAACCAAGTAGAGGCAATTTTGGATTTTTCTCCTCAATTTTTTGAGCTGTCGTCAAGCGAAAAAGAAGGTTGACTCCCGCAGTAAGCACTTCCCCAGCTCTCATCTCCGGTAGCAAATCTGGAGAATCAACGACACACCTTCAACTCACTACACAGCTTTGTTGTAATGAGCGGGTTGTCAATCGCCTGGGCCCGGATGCGTCATTGGGTCCACCCATGGTAAACGTGTGGACGTTTCCGATTTTACTCTTTACTTGGCATCCATCAACATGTTTACTCATGTGTGACGTTGTCTACGCCCTACTGCTATCAACGGTCAATCACAGCCATGGGTATGAGGTTACCCATTCTTCCAATGAAGCATCAGGGTCCGGATTTTGTACTCATAAAGCAAAATTTTCGTTTCACTTCATTATCCGTGATATCATTTCCATGTCCCAAACACAGCATCAGAGCGATGTAATGCTTAATCAAAAATCTTCTAACTACAACAATAGATAGTAGGGCTACCACAAATTCACACAAAAACTGCCTCAGGATGGCATAACCGCACGGCAAATCCGCACCCAGGATGGCATAACCGCAAATCGAAGTTGGACAGTGATTGCTCAAGGACTGCCTCAAAGCTTTCCACACACCTAGTTCCACACACCTAATACCTTGTAGCCACACATCGGTGGCAGAGCTTCCATTACCGCTTCTTCCTCAACTGGCTGAAACTTCTCATTCATATCGATGAAAGTGAGACATCCAGGTGCCTCGTAGCTAATCAGTACATAGTTCAGTGATTCTTGTGACTGTGCGAAGAATTGATTTTTGTGGATGCACGTTGAAATTGCTGGCTTGAACGTAGGGTGTCTCAAAAGAATGATTACACTTTCCTTGAGCGTTGAAAAGAAAATGGAACCTAAATAAAGATGAAAATGCGATAATCTTCACGTTAAATGTCTTATCGTTCAAGGACTTCAAATTGATGTCATTAATATGCATGAGAATACGTTGCCTGCAACAACATCGAAAACATATGCAAAGTCAGGCAGGTGCGGGTGTTTGCCAGAGGATTTGTTAAATCAACGTTTCTTTGCAAGAAGAGTTTCGTGCAAGATATAGAATGATTTTGAAAAAATATGACAAATGTTTTGAAATAAAGTATACTATGTAGGTTCTCGGGAAATGACACTCCGTATTTTTTTCAGTCTTCAAACTTTTTCTCTTCTATTAAAAAACTTCAGGACATCTTGTAATGTCCATGTACACCTATCATCTGGGGCCACCTATCAGAGACGGTTCCAGCACTGCGGGATAAGTGTTCATGTTACTTCAGGGCCAAGATGTCATCAGTTAATGATCGAAAGTCGTCAAAGTTGGGGAAATGCTGCTCGGCCAGGAAGTGCTCATGCTACCAGACAAGAGGTTAGATGGAAAGCTCAAGGTCGCACAAAGGTGGCGTTTGTGATGCCGTGGTACGTGTCTGCTCCTTCTGCTGTCGACGAGGCAAGAAAGTCATTTGATGGTGCGTTTTGCATGGGTACCTCGACATATTAATATATCTTTTCTCCTTTAATGACGGCCGTCGCCTGGCTGAGGGACGTATGTCATGATGATGTTGTCGTCCCTCCTGCTCCCACTAGTGCTCCATAGGAGGTCGCACAAAAAAATCGCACGGTTTGGTTGCTCCTCCATTTTTGCACCTACATAACAAATGGCGCAACGCCATGTCCTTATATACCCATGGCGCAGATGCCCAAAGGGCAGGGTATCACATACTCACATACCAGGGGATAGGTCACGAAGGAGGGATGCAAGAAAGAATTTTTGTGAAGTGTCTCAGTCATTTCCCGACAACCTAGTAGCATGTAAGGAATGGTTTTAAAAGCCTCTGGTGGAGACTGGAAAAAATCCTAACAGTAGTGGGCATGCAGAAAAAAGCCATCTCTAGTACGCAAGCCACATCTGATAGCTGTCACTCTAGTCCATGGCATTTCAGCAGATCCAAGGTATATGCCTCTACCAGATTTCACTTCTACCTGCTATATGCAAAAGGTTATTAGCGTTCAAATAAAGTGCACCCAGTTTTGGGACATCTCGAATGTGACTTTAAGAAAAACTGCGATTGTTCCGGAGAACAATTTCGCTTCGCGCTTCGATACCTTATATCATCTCTTCCTTTCGTTTTCTCGTTAGAGCCACCTACTTCGAATACTAATCACATACCCTTCGCTAGCTTCCTGGCTTTCCAGGGTGCAAAGATTCGTGTAAATATGAATGTTGGTCGGTGCAAAACTAACGAACGTGTTTTGGAATCTTCACTACTTTGCAAGAAAACGGGTGAATTCATCAAGAATCACTTCTTGAAGGCTAAATGAAGGTGCACAAGTCTGGAGACTTGTGTCCGTCTTGTGCTAACATGCTACAACACGACTCGAGCATACATGCTTTTCTCCTGAAATCCTCTTTTCCTCGGCCAGTTGGTTTCTAGGAAGCCATTTTTAAATTTCCCCAGCAAGTCAATGAGCGGAACATGAAACACTTTATGATCCGTTCCGAATTGCAACAGTTGAAGAGGAACATCTTCCATAAAAACTGTTACACTTCTTCTATTGAGAAGAAAAATTGCTTTCACCTCCCTACAAAAAGTCTTGGTCATTCTCTGTTTGATAGATTGCACGGAGACTGCGTCACTGAGTTTGGCAAATGCTGGGTTGGGTTGTCGTGCCAATTCCTAGACAACTTACAAATTAACTCGAAAAAAAAGTGCACGTTGGTGGTTAATAACTCTTAACGACAAGGGTTACCCAGGTTTAATAGATCGGATTTTAACGAATAAATCTTAAAAATTGGAAGAAAGATTAATTATTCTGTCAAGCCGTTGCAAAAGAGGTGTCAAATTGGGGGCGTTGAGTATGATTAATCTTAGTTCTTTCCAATAAGAATCTTTTTTATCTACATATTAGTAAATTGTTGAATCAGTGCATCTACGTAGGCCATCTTTCTGCTGCTCTATCACCTATCAGAGATGGATGAGGGGTTTTTGAATTCGTTGAAGCCAGAGATATTGTCAAGATTCTTTCTTCAGGGAAGAATGTAAATCAGTGACGGGCACAGGGATAGAGGGGGACGCCCAGAGGTGGGTCGCCGAATTTTTGAAATTACTTCGTGAAATAGATATGAATTTTGTATGGGCCCAGCTTTTACTGATTTTCTGTTACTATATTTCAATTGTTAATTATTTATTGCTTGATATTAGTATTAGTATTTTGAAATCAATACGTATTTTTAGTATTTTTATCCTTCCATCGGGGTCCCCAAAGCGGCGGAGTTTCCACTTTTTCCCCACGCGCCCTAACCAATCTTGCTTGTCACTACTGCGTTCAGCGTTAGTACAAGTGCACGAATCTGTGCTCGTACGCAGCGCAAAGACCCATAGAGTATGGAGCGTAAATCGTATGAATCTTAAAAAGTCCGCTAAAACAATGTAGTCGTGGTTTGCTTATGGACGTTCGATACCTTAGTAGTTCTATTTCTGGTCCTTATGGAAACCGAAGTATGAGAATGCGGTATCGTGCAGAATCAGAACCTCTTCCCTCCTGACCAGCGAAAGGCATTTTTGGAGAAATTTTCTGGTTATTGCGAGAGGAGAAATCACCACCTATACTTTGGCTGAGCACTAAGAACGAGAAATCAATTAGTTCGCTGGAATAGCGCTAGATATGTAGTGTCATAACTATCCTCTGTGTAACTCTAATTTCGGAAGGGGTTTTGGGAGCTTCGCTCTGATCAAAGAATCTAGTCGGAGTCGTCGTTCGTTTATGAGTGTTAGGATAGGTCATGCTCATCCATGTCCATCAAAGTTTGCTCGAAAGTTTCAGCCATGATGGGTCGTCAAGTTCGGCACGACAAGCTGAGTAGTATTCTGCCTTCAGAATTACGACTTTCAAATAAATGATGCATGCTGACTGCTCTACGCATCAGGTGAGCGGTCTTCCTGTGCAGAAATTAGTAGGGCTACGCACAGAGCAAATGCTGTACAGAATTGAATAAATAACACCTCTCACGTATACTATTTAGTTCTGAACCTATCAATTTCGTAGCCTGACATTAAAAACAAGCCAGTCAGGAACAAAATAGTACACTCCCACAACCTAATTTTTGCCCTTACTTAGCCAATATTTCTAATTTAACCGCAATTGACATTTTTAGGTGAACAAATAACTTGAACATTGCTCACGAATTCAATACGAGCTCTTCTCCACTGTGGTAACTTTACCACAGATCCTCTATAGCCTGGTTAAGAAGAACCATTCCTGAAAGGTAGAGATGGCTCGGAAGGTGTACATAATACAGCTGCTCAGTTTGTGTGGTAGTTCTTCGTTCAGAGGCTGACTCTTTTGCCCCCCCCCCCCCCCCTGACCCCTCTTTTCTCTTTTCATCTGTTGCGCACGATTTCCTCACGAGTAAGGAAGGGTTTTCCTGGGCAAGCCTTAGAATAAGAACATTTTAAAAGTAATTGGAACATCTCTTACTGAAGGGCAATAGAAATTTTGTGGAATTACACGAACACTATTGCTATCTTCTCAAAGTAACAATGCGATGTGACAGCTCGAAAGAAGTTGGACGAGCACGAGTTTAGCACAAGTAGCAGTGGCAGACGCAAAGCGGGTGAACGAAGAAGGTGAGCCCCTCCTCTGATAACTGTGCAGCACGAACGCAGCCCGACCGCCGTAATGGTTCGGTTAGAAACGTTAGCAGCAACGGTTGACAGTTGCTGCCATCCTCCCCTCCACTGCTGCTCAAGCTTTCGTCCCTTTAGCAGCAATGGAGGGGAGGATGGCAGCAATGGAGAGGAGGATGGCGGCAACTGTCAACCGTTGCTGCTAGCGTTTCTAACCGAACCATTACGGCGTTCGGGCTGCGATCGTGCTGCACAGTTATCAGAGTCTCCCCTACCCGAAAATGGGTGCCCGAATTTTTGAAAAATACTTTGTAAAACAACCCGAGAACTTCGTATTGACCTATCCCTAAATGTGTATTTTTATTATCATTTTTAAGTAACTACTCAATATCAATATTAACATTTTTAGTACATTTGCTATTTCATCCGAGTCCCCGAATGGCGAAAATGACACTTTCCCCCCACGCCCTCTTCCCCCTGGCTTGCCACTTCTGCGTCCGGCACTGACAGGTCGCATCCATGGAAGTTCACGCAATGGCATTCCTTTTCCTGTACACCTGCTGTGCTATTCCAAGTAGAAAAACGCTCCTTCAGAACTGAATAAAGCACACGTCAGTTTTATTCTTGCGCATTGCTCACCCTTTCAGAGAAAAAAAAATCAGTCCGACTCTGCACCACTCCCCCGCGTAGTCACGCTCCGAGGCTCTTCGATGTGGCATTCACATGCATTTTCCGGTTTTCCCAAATCCCGGCGAGTGCAGTCGGAGACCGCGACCTCATCACTTCTACAGGCCATGTTTTCGGCGATGACGTCATGTAGAGTAAATCCGCTTAGCGCGCTGTTCCTGCCATGGACAGTAACCGCAGCAGTGCTCCGGCACAGTCCGCTTGCCTCTCCAGCTCCGCCGCTAGCACTTGAACTTTTCGACACTCTTGACCTTTTGTTGTACTCCTGCTGCAGTAATTCAGGGAAAAAAACACTTATCCGTGGAAGAACTCTCTGGACTGAGGGCAGGCTTGTCAGAGAGCGGTATTGTTTGATCAGTCTGGTAGCTGGAACGGTGAAGTGTCAGCCAGTCATAAATGCATTTAGCCGGACGTAGGCACGCGAGTTTTTGCGGCCATCAATCGCTATGTAAACGTTAACAACAATAGCTTTCTCGCTGTTTTTGAGGCCCGAGGTGTGAGATGTTCCTCATAGGCGGCAGGGCACCGCTGCAGTGTGCTGTTGAGCTCGCGCTCACGAAAAGTTCAGCATTAATTCAGAAATTATTGTTTCCGGATCCAGATTGCTCATTCAATTTCTCCACTCTTAGCTGTTTGACCCCTTGAAATTAGTTCTCCTTCTTGATAGCATTTTTTCTCATTGTGTTTTATCCATCTAAATACTCTGGAGGCATTACCGATCTCTAAGGTTTCTTTTCTGTGTAGTGGCCCTCCATTCCAGTTTCATTTTTTCTTTTCATTTTTTTTTCAAGTTTCGTTTCAAGGCCGCGCCACACCATAAGACCCATTGAGAACGAGAGCCTGGCCAGAAAGTGTCCCTACAAGTGCGCATGCGCAGACAATAAGAGTTCCACAAGGAAGATAGTGCGATGCGTGCGTCCGAGTCCGGACCGCTGGAATCTACTGCGTTTTGCAAATGCGGAATCATAAGATGGGCTCTGCTTGAGCAATAGACCAAGATTATTATTCAACTTTACTCCGGGTAAGCTTTCAGCGTCATCGTTCTCGTCAAAGCCTGGAAAGACAAATTCATGTGCAATCTACCCACTGACGCTAAATATATGTCCTGTAGAACATTCTACAATGCTTCCATTCAAAGATAGTTGAACATGGAACAGGGAATCTGTAGATTGTTTTGCTCGACGAGTAGTGAAATCAGGGCACCTTGTTATCTGCCGAATGTCTGTCGGGATTTTGAATTTTGAAACTTGTACACCATCAAAACAATTAAATATTACTGTGCGAGAGTGGCACGTGTTTTTCAAATCAATGATGTGTGGTTACGTATACATGAATATTTTACATTGACACTTGCGCGAAATCACCTCCCATCCCCAGTGAAACTGCTGATTTAATGTTAAAACCCGTATAAACTTCCCTTTTATTTGCTGTATCGCAGTTTTTAGTAAAGAGAACTCCAGAAAGAGAACTCCAGCATTGAAAAACACAGAAGTTATTTATTATTTATCAGCCGGACACATTAGATCTTCATTTTCAAAAACTCCTGTGCCTGAAGTTCATGCAACTACGTTTGTGCACGGTATTGTCTCTCATCAAATTGCTCCAAGCAGTGATAGCAAGGCTAACCATCGCATAGTTTTTGAAAGGATGTAATTAAACTCTATGATCACAATGTGGACGGTGATAATGCCTGCTTCCGTGGCATATGTCGTTATACTGCTCTTTGTGTCCGATTAATGCAATGCTCTCTGCACAACCGTTAGTAAGAACAATTTCTCACTGCATTTCTGGTGAGCAACCTTTTTATAAGTTGAGCAGCCTAGAGTCTTGAACAAATCTGTGCGATGATTTGTTTTTGCGATTTTTTTTTGATTTCCAGAAAAAAACCAGAGGCTTAAAAATGAAATGAGTTATACGCTAGCTTCCCAAAAACCTGTTTTGGCGGCAGTCTCTTGCAATGACGGTTTATGCATATACCTAAATTCCACAGATATAGAAACAAATAAAGTCACATTCATGCAAAAAGGAGAATTTCCATTATGGCCCACTAAAACTGAACTTAATTCAGTTCGTTTAGTTACCTTTTCCACCTTGTTTGCAGGGTATTCAGCTTTTTTTTTCTTGGAATCTATTCACCTCTTAACCTAACATTAATAATGAATCACTCAAGAACAATTGCTCTACACTTTCATCATCATGATTTTCATCCTCGCTAACCCAGTATTTCGAAACTAATGGCTAGTGCTATTTTAGGGTTAGCAAACGACTTGAGCCCAGATGCATCATTGAGATTACTCAAACGTTTTAATGTTTACCCACAACTGACATTGCCTATACCTAGCTGGTAGCCATGGGTATGAGATTACCCACCCTTCCCCCAATGATGCATCCAGGTCGTGGACATTGCCCACAAGTTCAACATCACCTCGTCACACAGTGTGGTATCTCCACTGCAGATTTGCTGTTACCTAGGGCCGCAATGCACGAATCACTGAGATTACCTGTGGTAAAAACACACTACAAATTTACCCCGTTGGAACGGCGTCAATATGTATACCCTGGGTAATCCCAACTATGCATCCAGACCTTGGGCTCGAAAGGATGGGTGATCATGGGTGGGATTACCCGTGGGTAACATGGGTAACTGCAAGCTGTAGACAACGTCATGTAGGTGTAAAGAAGGTGGTCACCAGGCAAATGGTGATTTTGTATACTTTATATACTTTGACATGTTAATGGGTAAACTCAGTAATCCCCTTTGAGTAATCCCATGCGGAAACTGGTTCGGGAAGGTGCTAGTGTCTTGTGGTTCTGTTTTTTTTTTTCTCCAGGCTGATCCTTTTCACTCCATGCGTTGCGCACGAGTTGTACACGAATAACGCATTGGTAACAATTAGGATATTCCAGAACTGTTTTTTACCGGGCTTTTCCAAGCGAAAACTATCCCCAAGAAATGCCAAACTATAAGACTAGGTTGCAGGTACTAGGTCTTAAAAGCCTTTTATATAGGAGAGTGCTAGCAGATGTTCTGATGGGTTTTAAAATTATCCGTGGAGAGGTACGTCTA